>PVJL010003163.1:0-166956 GCA_004026885.1 Lyroderma lyra
GGCAGCGTCTGGCACCGCGGGGAGATGGAGGCGGGCCACGCGCCCCCGTCCTTGCTGGCCGAGCCACGAGGCGCCAGGCTGTTCTGGAGCCTCAGTTTCCACCGCACAGTCGTGAGGGCGGGGGAAACACAACGCAGTGGCTGTGTAAGCCCCCGGTCCCGCACCCCTCAGCCCGCCCCAGTTTGGTGTTTCGGACGCGCACGTTCAGGTAGCCCCGCTCCGAGAACAGCGAGCTTTGTGTGTCATCTAGTGGGGGCGGGGGGGGGAGACTCCCCCCGCCAGCTCCGGGCTTTAATGTCTGAAATAACGAAATGCCTGTGTGGCAGCTGCTGCTAGAGCCAAAACTAACTCTTTGGAAGACGGAAAAGAGTGAAAGGCAAAGAAAGACTGTTCATTTTTTTTCCTTTGGTGCCGTTTGGGATGTCATCTGTTTCCTTGGCGACTGTGTTCAGCCCCCGGAGCCCCTGGGCTCCTGGATTGTTAGGGGGGAAAAGCATGCTATTTCTGCACCGTCATTTATCACTGTCACCGCCTAATGATTCCCCTTGCAGCCCCTTATTGATGTTTGTAATTGCATTATCTCATAAAGGGGCATGATCAATGAAACTGAGCCGTGCATTCTGGGGTCAGAGGAAGCCAAAGTACTGTCTGTCCCCTTTAATACAACAAGCACTCATTATCTTTAGGTCTGCATTCAGAGAGTGGTCGGAGCTGGGGCTGACCCCGTCGGACATCCCAACACTTTTTAAAACGCGGTTTGTGTAACCTTTTGCTTAAATGCTAAATCAAGTACCTGTCTTGCATTTCAACGAAACAAGATGCTAAAACTGAATAGGAAAAGCATTTTCTTTTCTTTTCTTCCTCTTTCTTGTTTTCTTTTTCCTGGAGGGGTGCGATCCTCTGAAGATGCACGCGATTTCACACCGAAACTGCTTAGTGACATAATGTGGCAAAAGCAACCCCTGACAAGGGACTCCAGCTCTCTATCTAATGGATGAAAAAATTAAGGATGGGGTGGGGGGAAGGTATCTGGGAGCATTTAACAAGGTCTGGACTAAAAGATCGGAATAAAACCACATCCGGTTTAATTAATAAGCGCTATAAACTGAAACAATTCCCCAAGATTCTGCCCTTGCCTCTCCCTTTTACAGAGTCATATCTCCTCGGTTTAGATAAATGACTTTTGTGCCTGTTCGATTCTCACAACAACAATAACTAAATCAGTTGCACACTCTGTACCTAAAACCGTCTACAAACTCCAGCAAATAAAAAGAAGTTCATTTGTCTGTTAAAGCAAGTATTTAGTTGAGCAGAAATGTCCCAGTAACATTGAATGGAGTTCATGTAATCCCATGAAAATCAAGTCATCTTGTCGCACCGAAGTAAATGAAAAAATACAAAAGAGGAAAGGTCCAAGTGTAATTTTAAGCGAAATGCATTATTGGACTGTCAAAGTGCAAACGTGCTTGTGTCTGGGACGGACGGAGTGGACAGCAGCTTAGCTCTCATTTAACGTAAAGATTTTAGAAAGGAAACAAGTATCCCAGGTTTGGTTATCATTTTAATTTGTGAAAAGAGGAGAAATGGGGACAATTCTAATTCATAATTTAAAAAAAATTAGGGTGACTAACTCCTTCAAAGGCAAATTAAACAAAGAGTTTATTTTATACAGTGCAAGGCTGTATTATCAAAAAGAAGTTTCCAGTCTTCTGAAGATGAATTCTCCCATGTTACTAAGACTAACAAAAAGAAGGGAAAAAAAAGACTAAGTCTAGGTGTTTCTCTTAAAAGTTCTAGAAATAATTTCTAAATTAACAATATAAATCTTTATTTTAAATAAAAAGAGCTAACTGAAAAGCATTCATCATATGAGAAAATGAGTATAAGATAGTGTGTTAGGGTATTTGGCACCTTAACATAAAACATTAAATTGAAGGATACTAACAAAACAAAGGGCTAAAATATTCCTATTTGGAAACAGAACTTTCATGATAAAGCTAAGAAAAGTTCTAGCTGTACTGAGCCACTATTTACTTTTTCTCTAACAGGCAGATCCCTCTAAAGAGTATTATTTTCCAGGAATTCTGTCAGATCACTTTACAATAATGTATGTTTTGTATTATTTAAATATTCTGGCACTTTCCTCCTTTGAAAATGCTCAAACTGCCCTGGATATGCAGCCATACATATATTGAATATAAAAGGTATCTTGTTAACATAAAATATTAAAGGGAAAATAAACCGCTGGGCTTTGTCAGTTGAGATAGAATTTTTTAGCACAATACTTTGATTTTCAAAACACACAAATGAAACCTCTTGATTTTAACCAATCAACACAAGTCTCTCTCATTTGGTTGGGGATCTGGCATCGTGTACGTTTTCTATTTTTAATATTTAGTGTTATAGCCCACGGTTAAAATAATGAAAAATTAGTCTCGTTTCAGAAATTATTTATTTATGGAACGAACATGATTAAAACATAAACACACACAAACTGCAGCTGCAACAGAAAAAACTTGATTTACGGTTATTAAATCTTTGATCGCCATGTTAATGTTTCTTTTTCTACCTTTCATTTGCATTTTAATCTATCGAATCTTTACAATTTTGCTGCCTCCTATTTCAATGATTGATTACAGATCTGAAATAAAAACCAAGCCTAGCTTTTCTTTTTCCTTTCTTTTCTTTGCTTTCTTTTTGCTTCCCCCACCTCCATGTCCCCCTGGGTAGGTTTCTGAAACTTTCTCTCAATGCTAATGTAGACAGGACAAATTAATTCTCCTCTTTTAAATGTCAAAGATATAAATAAAAAATGTTTTCCGTCCCAAACGTGAATATTTTCCCAGCCGCTTGTTTTCGAGTTGTAAAAAAATCATTCCAGCAAAATGCAATTAAGAGCGACACACACAGACACACACACTCACACACACACACACACACTCACACACACGCACACGCACACACGCACACGCGCACACGCACACGCACACACACGCACACACACACGGCGGCGTGGACTTTTTAAAGGACGTATTGTTAGCGAATTAAAGAAAGGTGAGAAGTTCATGGTCCCTTCACCTTCAGTAGCCTGGCCAGCTCCTTCCTCTCACACACTCAGAGATGTGGTCCCAAGTTGTGTCTGTGATCTAAGTCTCACAAACACACACAAACAAGCCTGCTGGGGGTGTGCTGTGCTCAAGTTGTGTTCGGGAGACAAGTCGCACAAAGACAAAAGGGGAAGCGACGCAGGTCTGTTTGTTTTCCTTCCCCGACTCACCATGGCCCCTCTGCCCCCTGCGCCCCCAAACCCGTCCCACACTCCCTCCCCTCCCCGGTCTCTCCCGCTCCGCGGACACGACCGTCGTTTGCTGACCGCGTTGCCCAGACGCGTCACTTTTCGCGCCGGCGTGCAAGCCAGTGTGGCGGTGGTTTTGGAAGGCGCCGGCCAGACGAGGCTGGGCTCACCCTCCCAGCGGGCCTGAGGACCCCTGGGCCGCAGGAAGGCTCGCGTGTCGGACAGACGGAGCCTCCGGTCTGGCCGAGGGTCGGGGCTGGGTTGGGAGCCGGGTACCCAACTGCTGCACGCAAGAGTGAGCCCCAGGTGTGCAAGCAAAGGCCAGTGGGTGTGCGCGCGGGCTCTCCTACCCGCCCGCGCGTCTGGGAGCCTGCAAGGAACCCCTTCCCCCCGCCCGCCTCCGCGCCTGCTCCCGGGGGCCGAGCCCGCTCGGTGGGGTGTTCATGCCCGCGGACGCCGAGGAGCCAGCAGTTGGGCGAGGACCGACTTGAGGCGGGTCGAGGTTGCTCACACCGGGGTGCGCGTGGAGCGCGCCGTGCCGGGCGGAGGGCGAGCCGGACAAGGCAGCGGGATGGGAGGAATCCCCCTACCCCAGCTCCCCGCACGGACAGGCACACTAGCGAGAACCAGGGTGAGGGCCTGGAGAGAGAGGTGGCGCAGGCGGGGTCGCGCCAACCACACTGTGGGACCCCGCGCGCACCCGAGGACCTGCCGGCCCGAGAGCACAGACCGTCCTCCCGGGCCCTGTCCCCCGGGCTGTGCGCTGCCCCCCGTGTCCTAGGGCCCCCGGGGGTAGCTGCCGCGAGCGGGCCGCTCTTCATACACGTGGGCTCGCAAAGCGGTTCACAGAGAGGGGGGCGAGGGGGTGGGGGAACATCTGATCCGGGCCGACCTTTTGTCTTGAAGCAGATTAGGCAGACTAGAAATAGGAGGAAAAACAGAAAATCCAGACAAGAAAACTTCCTGTGCTCACCCAAGCGGTCTGGGACCTCGAGGGGCAAAGACAGATCCGTGTAGACAAGGGGGCCGACAGGACGGGGAAGATTTAAAGTGCAAGAAACGGCAGATTATTAAGAAAGTAATAGTAAGGTGTCCCATACACTACAGTTTTATTGTTGGGTAGTAACTACCCGGTTTATTTATTGCCGGGGCTATATAATGGAGATAATGACCACAAACTCGAGATAAATTCTGAGGCGCTCCGCCGCACGATTCTTTCTTATTTAAGAGTGCGAGTCTGAAAGGTGAGCCTCGGCTCTCCCCTCCTCGAAGATCTGTCTTGCTTTCCGCCACATTATAAGCATGACATTCAAATAAATAAGTGCTGCTGGGTGCGTGCGAGCTGGCCTGCAGGATTTATTTCACGGGAGACAGGAGCACACTCGGAATATGAATCTCCCCGAGCACGCCGGCCCTGTCCTCGGCGGCCCTCTGCGCCCGGGCTCCCTGCCTTCACGTGGGAGCAGGCAGCGTCCCCTGATAAAAACACTCATGTGTCCTGTCTGCACTCCCCACTCCTTGGCATGTCAGCCTGGGGAGGGATGGGGGGCAATGGAAAATGCAACGTGCGTCCCCACAGTGGGTGGACTTGCGGGGCTGCTGGGCGCGGCGGCCGGCGGCGCAGGAAGGGCGGGCTGTGAGCGGGACTTCCCGCAGGACGGCGCTGGGGGAAGTGCGTGTCGTTTTAAATCTGCAAAGTGGTGCAGGAAGTCTGCCGTCCCCGGTCCGGCGTGGACCCTCACCCGTGGGGGAGATCCCGTGGGGAGCCTCCTGGTTTGGGGGACCTGCCCGCCTCTCCCGGCCCTCACTTTCTCTCCCCCGAGCCAGGGGATGGGAATCCAGACGACCTTGCTCGTTGACCGCCCAGGTCGGAAGGGAGCGGGCAGCCTCAGGTGTCGGCAGTGTGTGACGCAGTGGCTGCAGTGATAGCCACCTGGCCGGCCCTTCGCCCGCGGCCCCCGAGGGCTGCTCGCCCCACACCTGCGCGCTGCAACGACGCGGGCAGATCGGGGCTTGGCGACATACGTGGGCATCCTCTTCCGAGATTCTTTCTCTTCCCCATTTTTTTTGGGGGGGCACTAGTCAGACATACAGCGTTTCGGCCTCACAATAACCACTTATGCTCAGAACTTCCTTTGATGTGTGTTTAGCCGGGAAGGCCGGGGGGCGGCGGGCGGGGACGCCTGACAGTGACCTGCGACGTGAGAGAGGGGCGCAGGGCGGCCGGCTGCGCGGGGGCGGAGGGGCGCGAGCGGGGGCCGCGCAGACCGACGGGCAGCGGCACCGCCGGGGCGGGGGCGGCCGGGGGCGAAGGCTCGGCCCGAGCGGCCAGCTGGGAGAAGCCGGTCCTGTGATTCGGTGGTTTGGGTGAGGGGTGACACGATGACGCTGAGAACCAGGACAGGCTCGTCCATCTTTGACAATATTGGTGTCATTCGAGCACAGCTTTATCTTTGAACCGGAATATCTGTGTCCAGGATTTCCATAAGCACATAAATGATCATCTTCAGAGCCTTCAATATTTCTTTCGGTACTTTATTAAGTGTTATTGCGGAGACCATTTGTGAAGTGAATGATTCAACTTTTAATCTTCTGAACATTAAAGTGTATTCCACTGAGTTTCCTTTTCCAAATAATCTAAAATAACAAAAAGAAACTAAGCTCATTACATGAAAAAGTGACAAGCGTTTTACTCTCAGCCTGGCAAGTTGCCTGACTCACTTCAAAGGATGATAAACTAATTGTTTCCAGAGTTTATAAGTAATTAAGCTATTATTCGGGGAATTTATGTAACAGTTTTATCCACGATAGAACTTTCTAGTTAAAATAGCCAGAGACAAGTCTTCAAAAATACCAAGATTTTAATAATTAAAAGTTCCTCCCTTGCTGTGAATACTGAAAACTATTTTTATTTTTAAAAGCATTGGAAACTATAAACAAATATAGTTTTCTTTCAGAGTATGTGGTAGGTGGAGGTCATTATGTATAATTAACGCTGAAAGGAAAATGAACAGGTAATGGCTTCCAAAGATGAAAACATTTGTAACTATCAGATTAAGTTTTAAAAAGTTAGTTTAAAAAATCATTCAGCTCGATTCATCTAAATGTGTGTATAGGAATATATAGACCGGGGGTGCCCAAAACATACACACACATTTTAAGAGATGTTATCTGTGTTTTACATAAATGCTGATGGTGACCACTTTGAGCACCTCTTGTCATTGCAGAAGTCAAACGTGACTTGTATTCATCTTTCGTTATCAGTATATATTTTTACAATTTTAATACAGTTTTTTTCTTTCTTAAAATGTGTATACACTTTTAGCACCCTCTGTATACACACATATACACATACTACCGTCCTTTTAGAATTCCATATGGAAAGTTTAAAAAGTTAAATAATTTTAGCATTTTAAATTAACTTTTGGTGCCTAGGCAATAAGAATTAATGCCATAGAATGCTAAATGCTTAAGTTTTTCTGATTTTGCAAGAGAAATGTACTTACTGTTAGAAAATACTTTAAAAAGTTTTTTGAATATATTAAATTCAAATGAACATTATTTTAAAATTTCAACTCATGTTTGTCATTTAAAAATAATTTTGTCCTAATTGAAGCAAGATTCATTAAAGGAAAAATGTAAGACTTTTAAAGGAAGTGATGAACTATTTTGTAAATTTCAGCAAAATATTATGACACTTTAATAGACATATTTATATATGTAACAATTTACTATTTTAATATTTTTTCCATCAACATGGTATCAGTTGTTTTTATTTTTGTCTTTAGAAAAACCTGTTTTATTATCACATGAAGAATTTAAAGACAATAGAATTTTCATATTAGAACAAACCATCTTTGAAGAAAAATAGCAAGATATAAATGTGAAAGCCAAGTAAATGGCTGTAAAGTCTTATTTAAAGTAAAATAAAGTTGCTGGAGTTTGTTTGCAAAAAAAAATGAAGTATGTACTGCTTCAATATCCACACCCCTTACCACAAAAAGTGAGAATCAGCTCTAACAATCACTTCAAGGGATAGAATCTCAGCATAGCAAAAATTATTTAGGACCTGCCCACTTGTTTCAAGTAAAATTCTTCCAAAAATCTGGAGTTTGCTGGAAATTGTCTGTAAAATTGTTCTGTATGATTAGGGTCAGTGTTGTTTTGTGGAATCTGTATAAATGGGCAACGTAGATCTGTTATTGTGTCACAGTGTCTGATTCAATGTTTGTGGTACTATGTTTTCTCTATTCTAATAGACTTTTATTAAAAAACAGAACCGAAAGGCCCCTGGTTAGCAGTAATGCAATCCCAATTGTGTAACACCATGAGATAATTGACCTTCTGGACACCAGGCACACTTGGATTCACTTTAGGACACTTAGCTATTTACACTGACTTCATTACAGAAAGACAATGGTGACTTTGTTGTAACTGGCACCTGCAGTATTTCACCCAACACGTGGGCCATGCAAGACAGTCACCGCCATGAATCACACCAGAGCGAGAAGTCCACTCTAGGCAAATTTTATAATATGAGATAAGCTGTTACGACGAAGGAGGAATGAATTCAGTTTGCACGTCCCTCCACAGTCCTAAGGGGTTGGTGAGAAGCCTCTTCTCTGGTTTCCTTGCAGGAAAACATATTGCCATGTTAAGGGGTGCTGCGACAACTTTAGGGGGAGGTTGAATGGTTAAGGATTTTATGGTATGTTGAATTCAAGGTGTCCAAAATAATACAGTCCAGATAGAAAAATACTGTTGTTCCTTATCCACGCCGATGTCCCAGTGGTCCTTCATGGTGGAAAGGCTTCGTGGTGGCCGTTGGTGGCTGTGGGGAGGAGTGAGCACATCTCCGGGCCCTCTGTTTGGGAGTCCTGACTCTATCGGTAGAACACAGTGTCATTTCTCTTCCATGAATGTTTTTCCTAATCTCTAAATGATGCTACTATATTTCTGTTGTGGAAATCACTTTGCATTGTAGAATGTGGTGAGGAAGTGCTTTCATTCTACTGACTATGATACGTAACAAGCCTCGCTCTCAAAGAGCTCCAGATTTTTTCCAGAAGAGTCCTGACTCACAAAGGAATATTTCTCTGTCCTCAAAGTTCTAAGGGTCTCTTAGAATTCTGAGATGCTTTTCCTTTGATTTCCCCCGGCCTGGCTGCCAGAAGTAAAGTGACAGCCCCTTATTGTGCCAAAGCATTTACTGAGAGTAATTAATACCTTTATTGATTAAGTAGCTTTAGTGAAATAAAAGGTGACTTTTCCAGCAATGACTGGACTGTGACACAGTAGGCCTGAGAAAACGTGCCACACCCCAGAGACAAGAATGGAGCCCCACGGCTGCAGAAGCGCCGCCCTCCCCCATGGAAACATCTGCAGACTTACTGGTTTTCAGTTAAATTCCATGTCCTTCTAGCTTGGATCATGCCTCACATCTTCGTGTATTTCTAGCATATTTCATGCAATTCTTTTCAAGACTGAAAACATTCCATGTGCATGCATGTCTCTGTGTCTTAAAAGCTTGAGCATCGCCCGTACTCTGAGAAGTGAGCAGGGCGTGCTGGGATTAACAGGACATTGGCTCTGCCCTCCGGAGCGTGTTGAGGAGTGGATCAATAACCGAATCCCCAGCCCCAACTAATAGCAGTTCGCACAGGTGCCCAGGGAAGAAGGCAGCCCCCAGAAGCCTGGGTGAGGGCTGGGATGAGGAGGAGCAGCGATCAGGAAATGGTTCTACATCAGAGTCCCACCAAGAAATCAGGAGCCACTCTGAATTTGCACAGGAGAAAGAACTTAGTTCAGGCAATTTGTCACACGGGGGACAGAATAGGCTGTGAAAGCAACCAGGTGGCAGTGAGGCGACCCAGAGCAGAGTCCTCAAAGGAAGAAGCTGTTGCCCCAGGTAGATAGAGGGACAGAGGGAGCAGGTAAGTTACCAGACTCCAGGGGTCAGGGTCACCTGCTAGAAGAGGTAGCCAGGGCAGGCGTGTCTCCTGGGCACTATGGAGGAGGCGAGAGAGGGAAAGATAATTCCGGAGTCTTCCTTTCACTTAATGATCTGTCACCAGTACCTCCTTTTGACTAAAACAAGCAAAAAACCAGCAGACAGAACCCGGGGAGCACGAGACCAGCCCTCCTGCAATGGGGAGCAGAGCGAGGACTAGCGCTGAAGGCAAACAGTTCCAGGAGCAACACAGCTTCTGGGCAGATGTTACGGGGGTCCCCTTGTTTCCAAAGGAAGTGCATGGCTGTGGGGTTCTCAGTGTACTCAGTTGAGAATGTTGAAGGAGGAGCAGGATTTTGCAGGCAAAGACACTGAGCTGGGAGAGAAAGCGGCTCACTTAGAGAACGGCACCTTTGTCAGTGTGGCCGGGTCAAAGGGCCGGGGCGGGGGGGGGGGGGGGGGGGGGGGGGGGGGGGGGGGGGGGGGGGGGCAGTGTAGGATGTGAATTAAAAATCGTGGCAGCTAAAGACATGGAGTAACCAGTGGGTTCTGGAAAAGCTCGACTTCTTAGCAATCATGAGCTCCCAGAGGCCAGGGCAACACGAGGCAAAAACAGGGACATCGCTCTCCATCCGGGTGCGGTGCTGCCCGCCAGCAAACATGCGTCTGCGAAGACACACGGGAGCCTCCTGGCCTACCCTCGCTTCACTTGTGCTGGCTATTATTTGAGTCAGCACAAAGCCAGTAGGGGTACTGACCCAGTTATTTTCATGAACAAATTAGAGATTGTTCCTTAATCCCGAGGAGACAGCCTGTGGCCAGTTCGGTGTTTAGACAGCAAATCAGAGATTTTCTCTACTCCTGCGTGCCGGGACTAGCGCAATCCATGACCTCACTCGTGTCCCCTCAGGAGGGATACTTTGAAGAAGGTGGAAAAAGAACTAGGAAGCAGAGAAACCAGCGAGAGGCTGTTTGATAATAGTGGGGACCGGGGGTCAGAGAGGACATTTAGAGATCGGAGGCTGGTATGGATGTCAGGGATGAGTAATAAAGAGCAGATCAAAGCAATGGCATGGTTTCCGGTTTGCAAAGTTGGGCAGGTGCTGGGACAGTAACTTTAGAAGAAGGGGCATATTAGAAAGAAAGAAAATAACTTTGTTTCAGACATTTTGAGTTGAAGATACTTATGGGTTATCAAGATAAACATGCTTATTAGGAAAATGAAGACGTGTAGAGAGAGGTCTGAGCTGAAGATAAAAATTTGAGAGGAGTCACTGGAGTGAATGAGATAATTTGGAATCTCTTTTAAAAAGTTTGTGGTCACAATGAGATATCACCTCACACTTGTTAGAACAGCTACTATAAAATATATAAAAACAAGTTATATTATATTAAAATAACAAGTGTTGGTTAGGATATGGAGAAGAGGGAACCCTTGTGCACTATTGATGGGAATGTAAATTGGTGCATCCACTATAGAAACAAAAACTCATGGACACCGTCAATAGTTTAGTGGTTACCTGAGGGTAAGGGGGAGGGGAATGATGGAGGAGGGAGGGGGCATCAAATTATGGTGATGGAAGATCTGACTCTGGGTGGTGAGCACATAGTACAACACATAGACGATGTCTTGTAGAGTTGTACACTTGGAACCTTTATAATTTTTGCTGACCAATGTCACACCAGAAAGTTTAACAATAAAAAAAAACTAGAACTACTATGTGATCTACCAATTCCACTTCTGAGTATTCACATGAAGAAAATGAAAACACTAACTCAAAAAGATAGATGTATCCCTATGTTTATTACAGCATTATTTGCAATCGCCAAGACGTGTATATACAACCGAGTATTAGTCATAGAAAAAAATGAACTGAACTCTTGCCATTTGCGACATGAATGGACCTTGAGGGCATCATGCTAAGTGAAATAAGTCAGACAGAGACACAAATATCATATGATCTCACTTACATGTGGAAACTAAAAAACAAATGAACAGACAAAACAGAAACAAACTCATAGATACGGGGAACGCTTTGATGGTTGCCAGATGGGCGGGAGGTTGGGAGGATGGGTGAAAAGGGGGTGAGATTAAGAACAAATTGGTAGTTACGAAATAGTCATGGGGTGGTAAAGTCTAGTATAAAGAATATAGTCAATAATATTGTAATTACTATGTATCGTGTCAGATGGGTACTAGACTTATCGGAGTGATCACTTGATAAGTCATATAAATGCCTAATCACTATGTCATACATCTGAGACAAATACTTGCTGAATATTTTAAGTCAACTGTAATTGAAAATAAAAGATTTTAAAAAATTAAATTAAGAGAAACACAATATGGGGATATATGATTTTGAAGATGGAAAAGGCTTGCATATATTTGTATAATAAGGGGAAAGAGGGGGAACTATTGAAATTGTAGAAGTGTTAAATAGTGGGGAGCCCCATCATAAAGATGGGGAATTGAGCTGTGAATCAGCAGTGGTATATCCTAGTCTCCAAGACTGAAGACAATTGATAAGTACAGATATATGTCCAGGTGGAAAATAGTGGAGAAAATATTGGGGGCAGTTTACATCTGATAACCTTAATTTTTTCTTTTTTTTTTTTTGAGATATGGGTAGTAATGTGTGATATGGTTGAGGCTAATCAGGTTTGGCGTTGGAAGTCCCCTATCCCACCAGGAAACCCCCATAGTCCTGGACAAGTCAGGAAGTTTGGTCATCTTAATAGTAGAGGAAAGGGAGAGGGCTTGAAGGTAATGTTAAATGTTGACATCTCATTGGAAAATGGGAGAGGGAGCTGATTGGAAATGCAAAGCTTGCTGGCCAGCATCCAGGACTTAGAAGGAGGTGGAGACCAAAGGGCAGCCTTTTGTGCATGGCTGTGTGGTTTTCTTCAGCAGGGCTTAAGCATTTCAAGTGTGTTAACTCATCCAGATATGTGCTTGGAGGACTTTTTGCAACCCAAGGTAGACAGCATCAGCGGTCTCATTCTGGAGGCAGGAAAACTTTGAAACTCAGTGTCAAGGTTGGCAGAAATAGATGTCTGCTAAGGAAACCTTGCATTTGCCTACACTTTATTTATTTATCAGATATTTATCAAACCCTTTTGCAGGGCTTATCATGGAAGGTGAGTTTATCATTCTTCTCTACTCCCGAACTTTTCTGAATCTCATTCACCTCATAGCACATCCGTATCTGCATGAACGCTATTGGAATAATTTTTAAAAATACAGTATGTTTTAAATGCCGGTGCTGCATTTTTTATGATATTTGTTTATGAAGTCTATAGGCAGCATTTTCATTTTGTTTAGTAGGAATTAAACCTGCATCTGAACACAAAGGTGAAGTGAATGATTTTACTCCCTTCATTGCTGTGAAACTTAGGCTAGCCATCCTATCTGGTTAAGTCTCTTTAGTATTTAGAACATCTCAGGTTGATTCTAATGTTTGGCACTTTTAATTAAAAATGATTTTCTAAAATCCTCCTAGGAACATTATGTTGACAGGAGAATCTCCATGGCATCAAGCTGTATATTCCTGTGAATAATATGTTGATAGCAGATTCTACTGAAAATGTTACAGAAGATCAAAACCAGGTCTGACGTCTTGTGAACCTATTTGTAGCTGTTGACTTAGAATAATCTATCTTGATTTGTAAAATCTGCTTTAAAGAAACAGTGGCAGGTAATGTTTCCCTCCCATGAATTTTCCTGGTCCTTGTTCTTGGAAATAATTTGAGAGCTTGGAAGATGGGAAATTGTACTAATGAATTCTAGCATTCTCATTGACTTGTTGTGCGACTTTGGTGACATCAATCATAGTGAGCATCAGTTTATTCACCTGTAAAATAGGCATGAAGTCTAGCGTTCCAACCTACCTTACAGGTGTTTGTGGGAATGAAATTAAATAATATCTCGGTGGTGCGTTTGAAAACATGCTATCCCAATTTAAATCTTATCGTGATTACTTCCTCGTCACTAAATGGTTTAACTTAATGACACTTTTATTTTGCTTTCTGATTTGACATGAAGTAACACCTGGGCTTTCTTCAGGGATGACCATCTTAGTAAACATGAGGATCTCTGGTTAGAGTCCCCAAGAGGACCCCTTCCTTCTTCCACCACATTTCAGGGAGTATCTATTGAAGCTTGATGTTGACTTTTGTCTTCAATCTTACATTAGGCAGTGCTTATTTTTCTACTAATTTTCCCAAGATTTATTTTTTTCTATTTCTCATCCATGATGTAAACATTACCTCAAATGGAAATCTCCAGAACCTAATGTCAAGTTACATGCAATGTATGGGAATGTGTCTTCTGAAAGTGTGGGGAGAAAGACTCTCCCAGGCTGCCTTTCTCAGAGCTTGTCCAACTCCTAGTGTTGTTGATTCCAGCTGTGCTGTAGAAAGAATTTTTTTCCAGACAAATGAAATAATGAACATAAACCTCCATCTCTCTCCATCGCTTCGTATCAGGAACGTGTATCAAGAGAACCTGAGCATGTAGCACTTACTTTCTGTATTGGGACATAGGTGAATGTCAACTAAATGTCAAATAATTCCCATTGAATGCTGCTTTTGGACCCAAATTATAATTTAAAGAATAACTCAAAACATCCATATTTTTTACCATGGCTATCAGGAGTGTGGGAAAACTAGTGTGTGTGTGTGTGTGTGTGTGTGTGTGTGTGTGTGTGTAGGATGGGGGTATTAAATTATCATTGTTTTCATTGCTGGAGTTGGAGAGTGGGCATCAATTTAGAGGGGACTTACAAATTTAAAACCTCTGTATTATTTTCAAACATATAGGAAAATAGACTAACACAACAAATCCCCATGTATCTGTCACCCAACTTCAAGAATTAGAATTATCAACGTTTTGTTACTTTAGTTTCATCTCTCTCTCTCTCTCTCTCTCTCTCTCTCTCTATATATATATATATATATATATATATATATACACACACACACACACACACACTTCAGTGTGTGTGTTTTAAGAACAAGTGCATTTTCATACATCACTACAGAATAATTGTTAATATCAGAAAATTTAACATGATGTAATACCGTTATTGAATCCACAGTCCACATTTAAATTTTATCAATTGCTACAACAATGTCCTTTATATTATTATTCTTCCTGACCAAAAATCTAATCCAGTGTCATCCATTACATTATACTTGTCATCTCTCAGTCTCCTTAAGTCTGGAGCTCTTCAGCCTTTCTTGATCTTTCTTGACTTTGACATTTTTGAAGAGTACAGACCAGTTTGTGGAATGTCTCTCACTGGAGGTTTGTGCGGTGCTTGTTTATGATTGGTTTCATAAGGAATGAATTCATTCAGGTTATGCATTTTGGGCAGGAGCACCACAGAAGAGATGAGGTACCCTCAGTTTATGGTATCACCTGGCACACGGTGTCTGTTTGTTCCAGTATTGGTGTTGCTAAGTGTGTTCACTCGATTAAGATGTTGTCTGCCAAGCAGGAGATGGTTTGAGATTACTGTGTGAATATCTTGTTCCTCATCAAGCCTTAATTCACTGTTTTTCACATCCACTGATGATCTTTTAACTCCATCATGCTTATATATTTATTAGTTGGCATTCTATTGGAATAGCCAGCCTTCCTTCCTCCCTCCCTCCCTCCCTGTCACCTTCCCCCCACCCCCACTTTCTTTCTACATTTACTTATTTCTATCAGTATGGACTAATGGATTCTTATTTTATTTAATAGGTTCTGCTTCATTACTACATTATGTATTACAATGCTGTGATTTCTCAGATTTAATCAGCAGGGCCCCCTCCCCATTGCCTTCTGTATCTTTTTGAAGTATCTCTTTTTTTTGTTTTTGAATAAAAATAGTTTATACAATTTGATATAATTTCCAACTATATGGTAAAGCTTTTCTAAAGATTAAATTTCTGGGTTTTTTTTCTAATAAATGATTTTCCTTAGAAAACCAAGTTCTAGATTAGGTAAACAGTCACCAAAAAGAGAACAAGATGTTTTTGATGGAGAAGTTTATTGAGTTACATATATAATTTTTGTCTTGCATTCTGGAAATATTTTATTGAAAGACTCTAGGCTGACAGTCTGAAATCAGAACTTCTGCCTGTTGTCTAAGGCAGTTCTCTTAAAGGAAGCTTATCGTGGTACCTTCCATGTTGAAGTGTAGACCGAGTTCATTTGCATAGTATCCGTAGCCACAGGAATAATAGACTTTCCCTCCAAAATGTCCAGGTTTCTAGCCAGTTCCCTGGCATGAGTATGATCAGTTGAGGAGCATCTTGGAGACTTCATTGTACTCAATTAGGGGGAAAGCCTGTTGTTTTGGGCCCCTTGTGGTGGCTTTTGCAGAAAGTATTTCCCACTAAAAAGTCAAGCAATGGGTTTCCTAATTTCTGGCTTCTGTCTAAAACAAGTTCTTAAGCCAATTAATTGAACATGAATTACAATTGACCTTGGAGGGATTAACTTTATTTTTTTGCATTTTGGGGTCATCTCAGTTGTAAAGCTATTTGGGTGCTTTCTGAGTGCCTGAGTTTTTATATTTTTTGCAGCTAAGTTAGAGATGAAAATGTACCACTCAGGGACATTACAGGAATTGTGACCTCCTCCAGTCAGTTTGAGGTCAAGGAATTAATGTAGAGAATTACCAGGAGATCTATAAATACACATTTTTTATAAGAGAGGTATCATTAAAAATAATTTTCTTTTTATTTAACTTTCAGATCCATATGTGATATATGAATACCATTCATATAAAAGAAATTTTAGTTTGGGGCACAATAAAAATAACATTTAGATTAAAATTTCAAAAACTACACTAGCAGTAGGTTTTCTAAAATTCCATTGTGATTGAGCCATTTTAACATTAAAAACATATTGGATGATAAACCCCAAATTTAAAAGAAGACTTATTTATGTCAAAGACTGAAAACATTCTTTTGAGGTCGTTTGGTGCTGAAAGTAATCATTGTAGCCTGTGTCCTAAATTTTGCTCTGCCTCTTTGGTAAATCAAGAGCTTGACTGGTGAATGAGTCGAAAGACCATGACCTTTGGAAACACAGACCTGGGACCAAATAATGACACTGTTGATGATTTGATCTCTATCTTTTGCAAGTCCTTTTGTTATTCCAAGCATCGATTTCCTCATCTGTAAAGAAAGGTTCACCAGGTGTAGGATCAGTGCAAGGGAAAAAAGCTATATAAAACTTTAATACCAGCTACAGTGCTTGGCATAGAAGGGGCTGCCAATGAATGTGACTTCCCTTCCTCCCACCCTTTCTTCCAGTATAACGATCGCCACCATGCATTCATTGCTTACCATGTGCCAGACTCTGACCTCAGTCTTTACATGCACTACTTGTGAGAGAGGAATTTCTGTTTCCAATTTGCAGATGAGAAAACGGAGACCTAGAGACATTCAGGACCCCTGACCAAGTGTAGGTACTGGGGCATCAAGTTTGATGCAGAGTCTATTATGCTGTCCATGATTCTGCCTCTTGTAATAACTAGGACTCTTTCAGATTATGCACTTCCCATAAGGTTGGAGTAGTAACTCATGGGTTACACAGGATTATTAAGTGAACCAGTTGTGGTAAGGGAGAATTAAAAACTTGGGCTAGAAGCAGAAACAAGAGTGCAGGGGAAAAGGCAGGGAAAGATGAGAGAGATACTTATGGGCATAGAAGGTGAACCCTCTCTACCTCTGGAGCATTTGGTTGCTTATCTTTTTCTAAATCAGAGGTAAAAACAAGCATGATAGTGGGCCTAATAGCTATTATTTATTGAGCATATGTGCTTCATGGAATTCTCACTTGAAAGTTACAACAACCCTACGAGGCACATTTATTCCCCTATTTTGGAAATAAGGAAACTGAGGGTCGGGAGGTTAAAGAGTAATACAGACATTCCATTTGAAACCAGTTCTGTATGATATCAAAGCTCTGAGTCTTAGCACTCTTCTATGCTGCTCCCTGCTCAACACAGATGCCAACAAATGTCCTGCATCTCCGGTGCAGCCACACCCCATTCCTTACCCCTGTAATGCCTCCATGAGCTGAAAGAACTGGCAACAGATGCACTTCCTTTCCCTGCCTAGAAGTTTATTTTTTACCAGACTGTGAGGACTTCCAGCCCCTAAAACTTTTAACACTTCACCCTTGGCCACCCATCTTCCAGTTTGGCATCAGGGGTAGTCTTTAGCAGCAAATTGCTCCTCCCTTTTGAGGGAAAAGATGTGTTCTTGGAAGAGTCTTTTAAAAATATATCACACCCTAGTTGTTAAGGATTCCAACTGCAGAGGCTGCTTCTTGTCTACCCCAGATTCCACCTCCCCTTAAGAAGGGAACTTGAATGTTAGTCAAGTGCATTGCCACCCAGAGTTGGAGATGGTTCCCAGCCTCTCTTGCAGCTAACTCTGGTCATGTGACTGAGCTCTGACCAAACAGCAGAAGTGCTTCGTGGGATTCTGGGGAAGTTGCCTAAAAGTAATTGACTCAACTAGGAGGAAACCCTGTTGCTCTTCTGTTAGTCCTACTTTGTCAGAACAGCAGCTGAGAAGTGATAGCTAAACTTTTAGTAACCTTCTTGAACTATGAGGTGACCTTGAGGATTGAAATCACTTGGTAGTGTGATAAAGCAGAAAGATAGGAGCCTGGGCCACTGATGACACTTGGATTCACTTTACCAGTCCCACGCTGTCTATTTTTGTTTTTACATAACAAGGAAACCAACTTCCTTCCTTCCTTCCTTTCTTCCTTTCTTGTTTGTCACTGTTATTTTGGGGCTTTTTAAAATACGCAACCAAGTCATTCTAGTCAGTTTAGAAAAACATGCCTAGCTTTCTTTGGGCACATTTGGATGTCTTG
Source organism: Lyroderma lyra (assembly GCA_004026885.1). Lineage (NCBI taxonomy): Eukaryota > Metazoa > Chordata > Mammalia > Chiroptera > Megadermatidae > Lyroderma > Lyroderma lyra. The sequence goes on from PVJL010003163.1 coordinate 18,133, forward strand.
GAAAAGCTTGCAAAGCTTTGAGCCTCCCGATGCAGCATTTTGTTGAATATATTTTAACTACATGTTATTAAAATATTGTGGAAATACACACAGGATAGAAATCATCTGGTAGGATGGTAAAGCAGAAGGAGAGTTGAATATTTTGGGCCTTTATATCCTTTAACCTCTTTTTGAGCTAAAACACTTTTAGCAGTTAAAACACATTAATAACATATTCACAGTGTTTTCCCCTTTCTGACTGTTTAATTCAAAGAAGTATGCATTTGGAAAAAATTAAGGTCTTGCTCCTCTAAAGCTCTTCCTATCAAGTCCATCAAAGACCACATAACATTTGTGATCATGCTACAAACAGATTCAGAATGGGTATGATTTTTTTTCATAAAAATTATTGCATCAAACAAAACTCAAAATTTACACCAGGTGGGATTCTTCCCCCCTACCCCCATTCTTATTTTAACATCAAGCACGAAATTGACACACGATAGTCCTGTCCTCCTGATGGACTGAACTTTGGGCACAAATGGAAGGTGCATAGTTTCGTACTCAAATACCTGAGTTGGGGGAAATGAATTTTCTACTTCAATGTTATTCATTTAATGGCAGACACGTACCATGGTCTCCTGGTTACTATATTTATAATGACTTTTACCTTGGCAAAAATACTGTTGCAGTGAAAATATTTTATGTATCCCCTTTGTTAATTGAAAGAGTTAAAATAATTAGGGCAAAAAAAGAAAAAGAAAAAAGAAAAAAAAAGGAAGCATAACCTTCAACCCCAAAGCCTTATATGGAGAGAATATTTAGAGACCCTGATAAAAGGAAATGGAAATTTGGCCAATCATCTGAATAATTTAGTCAAAAAAATGGTTGAGAATGTTTATTCTGTTTTTAAATCTTAATTGTCTGGTCCCGTCATAGACTAGATTGACCAAATTTTCTAGACAAAAGCCTTAATGCTGTCTTTAATTTTATCTGTGGGAACATGGCCTGTAAGTATCACGTAATCACCACTGGTGACTATTTATTGAAGATGTGCATTTGTAAGGCATTGTGTTAGTTTTGGACTTACAAATGTGTTCTCATTGGTTAAATGAAGATTGTTAAGGGACTCTTAAGGACAACTTCAGTATATGAAAGGAACTTAGGTATGCTCTATTTCAATCCTGTTTCAAACCATTTTAAAGATGAGGAAACTGAGACCCACTCGTTTTTCAGTCTCACACCTTGTATTATACCTGAATTCCACTGTTAAAGCATAATGTTTCACACTTTTTGCTTATTTTCTAAAATGATCCAATGTGGAAAGAAAAAGATTTCCCCTATCAATTGTAATTTGGCCCTAATTATGTTTGGCATCATGATTTTCTCCGATAAAAATTTATCCAATATGAGGATTGTAACATCAAAACTTTCCAAGAGTGAGTTCACTTCACCTTGTTGGAAGTTACATATCTATCTACAGGAGATAGGGGCTAGGACCTGGCCTGGGTGAAAAGACTTTCTCTATTTTAAGTGATAGCCCACTAAGCCATGTGGAAAAACAGACATAGCAAAACTGCATATTGATTCCAAAGCAAATCAAGTTAAGTGTCTTCTGTGGACATAGAGTCAGATAACAAAACTGAAGGAAATAATGTACTCAATCTGTTCATCAGTATTTGCAGTTGAACCAGGGAACCTCCTTTAAGTTTTTCATGCAGCATGAAAATAAAGCTTCTGAAATAACCATTACACCTTTTCAAGAGTGTTTATTAAGAAGGCCCAAACCTTTCTGAGTGATAAATTGGCTGACATACCTGTAGGTTTAAATCTTTTATTGGTTACTGATTAACTTAACAGTTCTGCCTGACTAAGCTTCATAATAAATAAGCCAACCAGCAAGCACTTCCCAATCAAGCCAAATTTGTTTAAAGGACTATCACTAAAATGTGATTTATACGCTAATGATTTTTGCAATCAGCATGTGGTGGTATACAAGTTTCAACATGAATCTAAAATGTACAAATCTGAAGACACTGAAGTTATTAAAAATTATACAAAGCAACTACTTTTAATTAAAAAGAAATATATCATATTCATATTCAGCAGCAGCATTATGGCATACTTGTACGGAAAAGATAACTCAGGTTTACTTTTTTGAATACATCCAAACAAAACATGGCTATTGTTGCTTTGAAGGTTAATAATTCCTTGTCAAGATCATTTCACTCGTTATACTAACTCAAATCAAGAAAAAGAAATCAAAACAAGAAACTATATTTTATATGTACATGTAACCATGTAAATAGACAAGGTGATTGATGATAGTGTGTCAGTAAGAAAAGTTGCTTGTAGATGTTTTTTTTTAGTTTGACCAAATTCTTCATAGAAAGCCCGTATAAATCACTGGCTTTTCTGTCCCTGTTTCAATTAATTAAATTGTTGACAGTAAAATTGTAACAAAATAGCTTTAGTATAAAAAAATGATTCCCAGACCTTTTTCTATAAAACTAAAAAAATAAAAAATCTTGAAGAAGTTAAGATTTAAACATCTGTCCAGACAGATGTCAAAATGCATAGTGTTACACCATTATACTGTGTAAGTATCTGACACTATGTTGTTACTCTTCAGTTAAATATTCACAGTGAGGTTTTATGATCTTTTAAAAGAAAACTTGCATGAGAGAATAACCTCATTGTGCACACCATAATAAGCACTTTAAATGAACAAATTCAGGGTAAACAATGAAGAATAACTTCCTGTGCTAGTTTTTACATCTTATCTCAGTCACCTGGGATTTGTATATCAAGATTTAAAAAATCATTCAACAGCATGTAATGGTTGTGATTTTAATAAAAATTATATTATTAATTTTGAATATTTCCATGAAAAGAGAATTTTAGTGCAAGTTTTATATATAAATGGGGGAGAGAATTACATCTGGAAAGAAAATATGGCACTGCTAAACCCTAATTGTTGTGCAGTATATATTAGAGTACAATAAACAATATTTTTCAAGAAGTGAAAAATGAAAACTATCATGAAATTATCAATGCAATAATAATTTAGTAAGTAGGACTCCATTGAAAGAAATATTTAAACCCAGACACTGAGATGTTGAGATGCCGTTTCATTCTGTGTTTCTCCCCTACCCCAGCTCCTCTGGCTTAGATACAGTTAGTGTACTTGACGAATGTTTTCACATTAGAATTATGACTGTCTGGGGAAAAAACGTGTTTAATGGTTTTAATGTGGTTAAGGAAACAAAACCTCACTTCTCTCCCTAGAATTTTCTAGCACCCTTTGCTCTAAATACATCATCCAAACAACCACAATTTCCTTATATTACCAGGAAGAATTCTCCAACAAAACACTGTAATTTTGCCTCCAAGAAACTAACAATGGCACGGCATCGCACTGTTTACTTAATGAGATGTAAATGGAAGTATGAAGGTGAGAAGACAGGTTCTGGGTTAGAGGACGGCAAGGTGAGACGGCTTCTTCAGCACAAGGGAAAACCCCTGGAAACATCATGTCTGAAAAAAACCAGAATCCTCCCTCCTCTCCTTCCTTCCCCTTCCTCCCTTCCTTCCTTCCTTCCCCTTCCTCCCTCCCTTCCTTCCTTCCCCTTCCTCCCTTCCTTCCTTCCCCTTCCTCCCTCCCTTCCTTCCTTCCTTCCTTCCCCTTCCTCCCTTCCTTCCTTCCCCTTCCTCCCTCCCTTCCTTCCTTCCTTCCTTCCTTCCTTCCTTCCTTCCTTCCCTCCCTCCCTCCCTCCCTGGACTCCTCGCTATCTGCCTTAAAAAGTCTAAGATGGATTAATTTGCTCTTGAAACCATCAAATTTGATGTTGATAAATTTAAGTGGGTTAGCTTTGGAAACATCAGCTCATGTTTTGATTTCCTTTGTAGTGAATGCTTAGTGATACCCTGAACTTCAGGTCATACTACGAAGTCTACCTACTATCAATTTCACCATTATTATTGTCATCATTAAACGAAACTATATAAAGTTGGTGATGAGTTGTCAAGAAATCTCAGGGACAAGGACATATCAATGCCCCATTTTTCCTTCTAAATCCTTTTGAAATCATGGAGATCAAATGAGGTTATGTCTGCGAATCCATTATACACTGTATGATGCCAGTGGTGATTCTGATGCTGACCGATAATGCTATTCATTTTTAGTCTGGAAATCTAGTAACAGCATTATATTTTCTGATTATTATGTGCTCTTGAGTAGCATAATTTGTACTGATATAAACTAGATTTAGCCATTAGCAATTTTCCATCATTGTCTAGACTTACTTAGCTAGTACAAGAAAAAAAATGACTTGCTTTTTTACCTCCTGAGTTTTCCAATCTACACGTCCCAGCTTAATTAGAAAATTGCCCCAGTGTCTCTTTCTCTTCCCTGACATGGGGTACTTGCCAAAAGAAAAGCCTGATTTGATATGAAAACTGCTTACAATGAGTCAAAATAAACCTTTGTTCCAGTCCTGTGCACATTAAATTACCCTCACTGATCAAAATGGCAGAGGGGCTGAGAAAGAGGAAGTGTTCAGATGGACGTTTCCCCCCAGCCTGATTTTCAACCAGGTAAAATGGAATTTGAAAGGCCCAAATTCTCAGCAGATCTGCACAGCACAGGAATAGCCTTATGCTTGGAAATTTATGGGCCATGGACAGTTTATAAGAAACGATGTAGTTCATCAGAGAACCAGACGGATGGAGCACATGGGAGCATTCTGCGCAGGAAGTTGGGTTTTGGAATAATACTTGCTTTGATAGAGTTGTTTTGTTAGCTAAGTAAAACAGTAGGGAAGCCAATGGCCACTTAGGCTTCGAACATAAATATATATTTATAAGTCACCCAGCTGCCTAATTGAGAACTGTAGTGTTTTCACTAAGTATCTCCTCACCACAAAGCAGTAAAAACCAACAATATCAACAATACCCCCATCTCGGCTTAGATTCATTTAATCAGTCTTTGATATTTTGGAGATAATGAAATGCTGTTTTAATGCTTCTCTCTTAGAGTCTAAGGGTGTGAGAGTGGTTAGAAAGATGATTTTTTGTGTGTGTGGTAGTGGAGGAATATTCTTTTGTATTTAAGGAACAAAGATAAATGTTAAACCTTACGTTATACTCTGGGTAGTGGAGTGCTATTCTCAGAAATTCAAAGTTTCCTGATGGGGAGGGCTGGGGAGCTCAGAGGAGCAAGGGTTGGGCATACAATTGTCTGGTGCTTTCAGGTTTCACAGAAGAAGGTTAAGCAGGAGGTGGCTTGTTAAATTTGGGCAGAGAACTGGAAAATAAGATTTCACAGTCCTGAGATGGGGAAAGCTGGCAAGCCTGGAGTTTATCTGGGAGATTTGAAAAAGGTCGGTCAGACGTGCTATTTAGTGTTTCTCAAATTGTAGTGCAGTGCCTATGAATGAAAAAGGTAGGTGTTGTGAGAAAAGCCATGGGTCCACACATTCATGTGGTCAAGTCAAACATCCCAGGTAAATGGGCACTTTAGAACTCAGACAAGTATTGGGCATGTGGAAAGGAAACACACAGCCTCTTCTGCTTGGCTGGACCTCCTAGAAATTCAGGCTGCACTAATGGTGTTTTGCTACTGTGTCCTCCATTCAGGTCCTCTTTCTCTGTTTTCAAGCTCTATTCTCCTCTTTATGGCCACAGCTTGAGTGATTTCTCTCTTTTACTTGGAGACCCTGAGCTGGAATTGGATTGCAAGTGGCAGCATGGGAGTCCAAGCTGGGGTTCCAGTGTGAGGTCTGTTTTCTTTCATGTGACCTAAAGTCAGGACACTTGCCTGCCTTCCTGGAGGGAGCAGTGGGCCAGGGCCTTGAGGTCTCCCCTAGTTCTGAGATGCTGTTGTCTTAGATTCGGACTTGTAACTGCAGTTCTTCCCTCTCCTTCTGAGGCAGGCGTGACCCTCTATCAGTTCCTACTTATAAACATTATTCATGACTACTATTGGACTTAATCTTTTTCATTTGTTTTTCTCTTTTTTACTTCTTATTTTACTGTATTCATTTTGCTCTTCAGTTCTCTCTTTTGGGACTCATTTTTGTCTTATTAATATATAATATAGTGTTCTGCCTCTTTGCATAGTTTGACCTTTCCTTGTTCAACTTAACACTGAACACATTTTAGGCACTTTATAAACATTTTCTGATTGATAGGTTTAGTAAGATTCCCCCTTTCAGATCTCCTATGTCCTTCTTTTGGTTTTGGACTCTGGGCCACCTTCTGTGATTTTGGAATTGGAGTTAAAGTCATTCTTCATCTACTATAATATGAACACTGGGGCAGGCAAATTACACCTGTGTAATCGCTAGCCTTAAATCCTCTAGGCTTAAGGGACTGACTTAAAGGATGACTCAGTTTCATTACTCCCATCCAGAATGAACGGGAAACATTAAAAAGCATTCAGTATATTGGATAGCAGTCAAACCTCTAATAGTTCGGTTGTGCTAGAAAAATTAAACCTTTTAGTGTCAGAAACTCTCAAACACTTTTTTTTTTTGGTTCCAACTTGCAAGAATATTAAATGAGAGGTTTCTCTACTAAGAGTTACAAATGTTCTGAAACAGCAACTCACTGGAGAGATACAGATAAGAATCCTTAAAAGTATAACTTCAAATTAGATCCACATTTCCTTGTACTGTGGAACATTAAAAGAATTTAATAGCTTGGAAGAAATGTTAGTCATGCCCATTATCTTGCTACTAATCTATGTATTTCTATGAAAATGTGATAAATTTTCCACTATGTTGAGCACATTCTAGTGTACACTTAAATGGACTATTTATTTTCTAAATCCAGGAAAGCAAATAATTGGTCTTTGTTAATTAACTTTATAGTAAGTGGAACTCACAATTGAGAAAAATGGAAAAACAATTGTTTTTTTTCCTAGCTAATATTACTTACTTATTCTGAGAGTCTCTGAGAGGCGTCCTGTGCCTTCCAGCCCCACCACACTTTGGGTCTCAGTTCTGCCATTTTGAATTTTCAAGGAGGCCTTAGGTTTTGCTCTGAAAAGCCAAAGTTGGCTGTTACTAGCAGATACTACCAAGGGCCCCTAGTCCTAAAAGGCCTAATAAACAACAATCAAAACTTTCTGATAAAGCAGGGGGCTTGAAAGTAAATTTAATAAAGGTTTATCATGCTATTTTCATAATGTATTTTTCTATAACATTGCCAATAAAATGTATTTGACCTACATAAATCTTCAGGACCACTTATGCTTGTTGGAAATGCCATAGGTACCTTATAGCATCTGCAACATGAAAGAACATTGTTGTCTATTCAATACTCATGATGCTAAGCTAAATTCTGCTCAAAAGAAATAGAAATGTTATAATCCAAAAATCTATAGACATTATAAACCTTGTGAATGAGGGAAACTGATGAATTCAATTGCTGAAAAAACCCAACTATATAGCATTACTCTTTAAGATATGTGAAATTAAATAAAGAAACGTAAGAATCTTTCCTAAAAGTCTGCTGATGTATGTCAGTAGATGTCAATGTTATAAAGTGCAAAACAGAATCCCCCCTTCCCTGGCCAAAATTCAGCAAACTGTTGACTAGCTTTAAAAGGTTCAATGTCTCTGATTTATGCATTCATTCATGAGTGCTATCACTTAGAATAGTGGACCTAAGTCATGTGAATTAGAGACAGGAGGGGGAATGATGGTTACTTTTATTCTAGGTAAAAGGACATTATATTGTTCCTCAACCCATTTTTTGAGGAAGACATACATTCTGGCTTTTTTCCTTCTAATCAAGTTTGAAAATACAACAATGTTATAAGGTTTTATTACAAATACATGTATTGTCTTAAAGTAGTAGTCTGTTGAACCTTATATTTACATGCACTATTTATGTTGCATTGTTTTCAAAGTAACTTTACAGCTGTTGCTAATAACAATGTTTTCCCAAAGTGGCAATATTAATGCTAACCCTGGATAAAACTGGAAGTCTTAAAAGGTGCCTTGTCCACCAAAAGGGGATTAGAAAAGGCAGACTGGTCCAGGGAAGTGGAAATGAACTTGTCATATACTTGGGTTCCATGTGAAAAATTATGGAAGAGTCTCCTGATGGAAATCAAAACACCATAACCAGGAGAGAAGTCTGAAAGTTTTCTGTTCACATGGTAAGAAGATTTCAAGTCAATAAATTATCCTAAAACAGTCACAATACAAGTGAACCCCCTAGGATCCTAGCAGGAGCAAATGAAACCTGCTCTGTTTATATACTTCCTCCACCCTGAAGTTCCTATGGAGGATGGCCTCACAATATAGATAAGTAGCCTCCTCAAGAAAGAATCAGTAGCCATAGCAAATAGGAGATTAATAGCCCTGAAACTGAATGTTATAGGATAATCTAATTGAGACTATATACGAGTATTCAATATGTAAATTGATTAGAAATAAAGGAAGAAATGGAAGTCACAAGGAACATTAGAAAATCATGGAAAAAGAACAGGCCATATTTGAAAAAGAGCCAAATGGAAGTTCTAGAAATGGAAAAGAAAAATCGTTAAATTTTTAAAGATCCCATGATTTATTATAAAACTTTGTTAATTTAAATGCTTGATAAGTAGAATAGTAGGCTAGAATAGAGAGGTAAGAAATATACCCAAGCATGTATGGAGATTTGTTATTGACAGAAGTGGCATTATAATTGGTGGGAAAAAGGGTAGAGTATTCAGAAAATACCACTGTCAAATGATAGCATGAGAGAAAAAAGAAAATTGGATCCTGGCTTTACACCTACCACAAAAATCAAAATTACCACAAAGTAAAAACCCAAAATTTTCAAACTTTTAGGGAAAATTATAGGCAAATATTATGTCAGGGTGCCAAAGAATTTCTTAAAATAGTCACAAAATAAAACCATTAAAAATGGGACAACTAGATATCCACATGGGAAAGATGAAGTTGGAGCAGTATCTCACATCATATACAAAAATTAACTAAAATTTTTTCAAAGGCCTAAATATAAGAGCTAAACCTATAAAATTCTTAGAAGAAAAAATACGTATATATTTATCACCTTGGATTAGGCAGTAGCTTCTTAGTTATGACATCAAAAGCCTAAGTAACAAAAGAAACAAATAGATAAATTGGACTTCATCAAAATTAAAAACATTTGTGTTTCAAAGGACACTATCAAGACAGTGAAAACTTACAGAATGGGAGAAAATATTTGCAAACATATATATAATAAAGGACTAGTATCTAGAATATAGAATGAACTTTTACAACTAAATCATAAAAAGCTCAATTTAAAAGGTGGGCAAAAGATTTGAATAGACATTTACCCAAAGAAGATAAACAAATAGCAATAAGCACATGAAAAGATGCTCAACCTCATTAGCCGTAAGGGAAATGCCAATCAAAACCACAATAAGATACCATACCGTTTCACACCTATTAAGATGGATATAATAAAAAAGATGGACTAATTAGAATGTTGGGGGTATGTGAAAAAATTAGGATGTTCATACATGGCTAGTGAGACTGTGAAACAATCCGGCAGTTTCTTAAAATGTAGAGATTTCATAAACCCAGCATTTATTGAAAACATATGAGTATGTCCACCCAAAAACTTTTATGTGAATATTCATAGAAGCATCATTCATAATAGCCCCAAAGTGGAAATAACCCAATTTTTCATCCATTGATGAATGGATCAAGAATATGTGATATATAATTGACTATTATTCAGCCATAAAAAGAAATGAAGTACTGATACATGCTACAATATGCATGAACTTTGAAAATATTATGCTTAGAAGAAGTCCAGTCGTAAAAGACCACTTAGTGAATAATTCCACTTGTATGAAACATCCAGAATAGCTAAATCCATAGAGACAGAGTAGCTTAGTGGTTGCCAAGGTCTGAGGTGGACAGAATGGAGAGAGCTTGCTGAGGGGTATGAGGTTTCTTTTAGAGGTGAAAAAAATGTTTGGGAATTAAACAGTGGTAAAAGTCACACATTTGAATATACTAAAAATCATCAAATTATGTACTTTAAAATGAATTTGATGTGAATTAAGTTTCAATTCAAAAAGAAGAAAAAAAATTGAGAAAAAGATTGATTAATCTGACGTTAAAATTTTGAGCAATACCATAAAAGAGCATAGATAACTAGCGAAGGATCGTTATTGAAGCTATAAAAATAACTTCTATAAATAAATAAATCAAAGGCAAAATTTCCACCAAATGTTATGCATAAGATAGAAACAGGAAATTCACAGAGGAGGAAAACCAAATAATTAATAAATGGGTAATAATCAGTGACATGCAAATTAAAACAATAGTGTGGGAGTTTCCCATGTGTATTCAAGGATGTGCTAATAGCAATGCTTCAAAAACTACATATGTCCAACAAAGAAAGAACTGATAAATTATCATATATTAATACAATGGAAGACAGTAGAATTATTAAAATGAATAAACTAGGTACATGCATATGTGGGTACATCTCAAAATTATATGAGGACTGTCAGGAAAGTATCTAGCTATGTAATAGGAAAAATAGAGGCATTTATGGTTGGATTTTTTTTCTGGACAGTCCTTGTACTATTGAATTTAAAAAGCAGATCATAAAAAAGATGTGGACAGAATTATAACAATTGTGTGAAATTTAAAATACACTAATATGTAACTTGGTATACAGAATATAGTTTTGCATATCTATATTACACATATATGTTCACTTATGTAATAAAAGTATACAAATCTAGATAGGGAAGATTCACAGTATCTCTGGGGTTGGCTATCTGTAGGCTATACTTGAAGAGGAAGCGAAGTGAATAGAGCAGAAACAAGGTAAAAGTGCATTTTCATTGTATCTACTGCATTTTATTTCTTTGAAAAAAAAAGAATGCATGTCATAATAAATAGTTGTTGCATTTTAATTATTAAATATGGTGCTTTAAATATTTTTCTCTGTATTTTATTGTCAATGTGACAGTTAAACTTAGTGTCATGTTTATAGTTATATAATAATAATGATGCAGTAAGTTTTGTCACAGGCTGCTTTTGTGAAATAGCTCATTTGAATCCTTTGCCTACATGTCTACTACTGTGAGCCTAATATTGTTGGAGAAATCTGTTTGGCTTTAAATAACACAAACCTGGAAATAGTGGCTTAAAGAAATTGAAGGTTTTATTTTTTTCTCACGGAGTGAAAAGTCCAAAAGTTGGAAATCCAAGGTGGGTGGGGTGCATGCGTGATGCCAGTGGGGAAATGGACTCTTTATGTCTCCCCACCCCGCCATCTTTAGCATGTTCTTGCGAATCTTGGCATCACAGGATGGCTGCTTTGTTTACAGCAGCAGGTCTGCATTTCAGGCAGGAGGAAGTAATAGCAAAGGACAAAACGTGCGCACCAAAATCTCTGCCCTCACCCCCTCCTCACCCATCCATGTATTGTAGAGACTTCTTGGAAGTTTCAACCAAAAACTTCCTTATTTTTCCCCCCTTAGTGGCCAGAACTAGGTCAAATGACAACATCTGCCAAGGAATTAAGCAATGTTGTTTTAACCTTTCTCCCCAGTTGGGGTTCTGTAGAAAGGAATAAGAAAATAGAGACTGAACAGAAACTAGTAGGCCTTCATCGGTGACAAGCAATGATAATCATGGTGGTAATGACAGTTAACCACTTACTGCACTTGTGCTATACGCTAGGTCTGTGAATTTTGTACATTTATTTTGTTTAATCTTCACTGCAATCCTAAGAGTTCAGTATTTATGTTAGTACCCATTTAAAGATGAGGAAATTGAGACTCATGAAGGTGGAATATCACTTTGAAGGTCAGATGGTGGTGGCATGAGAACTTGGTTCCAGATCTGTCTGACTCCCAGGAGTGTCTGGAACTGTCCTGATTTTAGCTTTGCAAATCTCACGTCCCAGGACACGTGTCAATCCTGGAGCAGCACCCAACTGGAGCTCAGACAGTATTAGGCAGGGGTTCAATTAAAGTTTGTTAATAGTTAATTTAATAAATGTTGTTTATCATTTTTCATAAATGTTAAAGACTTGCAAGATATGAAGACTACAACCTTCTATATTACATATATTTTTCTCTTGCCTTGTAGTTTTTATGACTCTTCTCGACATACGATATTTTAAAGTTTTATGCCTCAAATCTATCACTTTCCCTTTATGGTTTCTTCCTTTGCTTTTATGTTTAGATATTCTTCCCTAGCCTACCAACCAGAAGTTGTATTTTCTTCTGGTTCTTTTATAGTTTACTTTGTAATTCCAAGTAAAATGGGGATAGATAGGAACGGGAAAGACCCTCATGCATGTGTTCTACTTCCCAGGTTTGGAGGAGTGTTTCAGAACTGTAAGCTTATATGTTTGAAATGTTCATCTCAGGAACTGATTTAAAATCCATAACTTAAGGGAATGAAAACTCTTTCCAATGCATTCCCAATGTGCACTGCACATGTATCTGATCTGCAATTGGCAATCATGTCAAAATGTGTCAGCTCATTGCATATTCTTTTTAACTATCCTTTGATTAAGGGAGTGCTGTATCAACTTATGTAAGCCTGCAGTCAAATCCACCTTCAAATTATTAGCACCTGTTGAGAAATGTCCTTCCCATTCTATACACCAGTTCATCATGTCTTATTTGTAATTCACTTGATGATTTTGATATATCATTATAAATACTATATGTGACTAAGTCTTTACACTGAAGCTTTGTTCTTGTAAAAATGGTGGAAAATGTGAACTGTACACCGTGCCCCTGATACAGATGTGTGGGTCTAGGCCATGCAGGTGTGGTGCTAGGCTGAGATGATAAATCACCAGCTCCAAATGTCTTTATGTTGGGAAACATGATGTCACTAATGTTTATCTTGCACCATTGGGTCTAACTTAGTTTCCTAGTCAATGAAAGGGGAAAATATTTGTGAATGCACTGTTATTGACAAATTATTAGAAATTATTTTATTGGGAAACAGAATTAATGATCTAGTCTAGGCATTGACAAACTTTTTGTAAAGAGCCAGTTGGTAAATACTTTAGGTTTTGCTGGCCATAGATCTCTATTGCAACTACTCAACTCTGCCTTGGTAGCAACGATCAACATAACTACATGGGTGTGCCCGGGTTCCAATCAAGCTTCACTTCAAAAAGCAATTGGTCTGCAGGATTTGGTCTGTGGGCTGCAGATTTCCACCTGCCATATAGTCAAAGAATTCATTCTTTAACAACCAAATTTTTCTTATTTGAAAATTGGGAAACCATTGGTATCCTGGAAAATATTAAATAAATGGTCCTATTATTGGTACTTTAAGACTTTGATTAAAGTTAAATTGGTAAGCCTTTTTAGAATTCTTTGAAGAAAAGAATCATGATGTAAACATGGAATTATTTGTTAGGAATAGATCACATCAGTCTCAACCAAAAAGTCAGTGTCTCAAAGCTTCTTTGATATTAGTGGCTCATGACTTTCTAACAAATCTGTCTATCTTGTGCCGAGAGCTGGACGTAGTTCTGAATTCCAGTGGGGTCCAGGCTTAGAGGCAGGGAAGTATATGAGCACTATGCATTTGTTAGTGTTTGTCACTGTGTGATCACAAATACTGGACACTGCAGAGCTCTAAATACAAATGTGGATGGTCTGCTTTAATGCACAGAAAAGGGCATACCATAAAAGTAGCAAACCCAAACCCAAAATTTGTCCTCAGTGTCATTGCTTCATGCTTTAGTAAATCAAGATGACTGACTGAAACATTTACCTCTCTTTTGATGGATTCTCTCATAGTACAGAGTGTATTGTGTGTCAGTCTCTGATGTTATTAATTACATTTCAAAGCTAAATACAATTTTGGAGGGGTTGGTTTTATATATATATATATATATATATATATATATATATATATATATATATATAAAAATATATGTATATTTTGAGGGGGTAGGTAATACATATATATGTATAAACACACACACACACACACACACACACACACACAGTTTAAAAAAATTAACTCCGTACCAACTTCCAAATATCTATGAATAGTTCTTCCCGTAAAATTTCAATGCTATCAGTGCTTAATGGAAGGCAGATTCCATATTTGGAAAAGTTCCCTTCTGTCTTCTGTTGTTGTTGTCGTATTTTGTTTGTTTTAATATGCTTAGCAGGCCCTTTGTTATTGCTTGGTAGTTGGCTTGTTTTTGGAGACACCCCCAAAGCAACTGGAGATAGTATGTAATGAATAAGGTGGATGTTCAAGTTGGGGATGACATCTTTGTTCAAAAAGAAGGTGTGATGATAAAGTAACAGGACTGATTTTTTGTCTTATTGTGCAATGTGGCTTGAAAGGATTTTCCAAATGTTTTAAGCAGTGAAAGCGTCATTGAAATGCATATTGCCTTCCAAGATGAATTTTTGAATGACAACTTCCATTTAGTTATGGAATCTAAGATCCGTTTTAAGTCTCATTACTCTATATTTATAACTTGAAAAATGCCCCTCGTAGTCTCCCATGGAAAGATCATCTGGACGAATATAAGACACTGTCAACAGATTTGTAATTTGTGACTCTTTCAAGAAATCTAGGATGCTCTGCTGCTAATTTCCCAAACTCAGCAGTCTCACATGATGAGATTTGATGATGGGAGTTTTCCTCTTGAATACCGGTAATTTATACTGTCCTGGGTGTGTGGTATTCTGAAGATGACCAGATGAAGGGGCAAGAAAAGTCAGTCTTCGTTCCCCTCACGATGGAGCCAAGTGGTGGAAGGGAGCAAGCTGGGGTCCCTGTGGACAGGGGAGGATAGAAGCACAGACAGGAAAGAGTGAGGATGTATTCAAAGGGACAATACATGGGTTGACTTTTATTTAAAATAGATTTAACATGAGGAAGATAAAGTCTGTGTTAACAAAGCAGTAGAAACAACCATGAAGAAGTTGGAATTGAGACTATGGAGTGAGTCTTTGGTATACTTCTTTCTCTCTCTTAAAATACTTGTGCCACCCCACCCCCTTCAAATACATTTATTGTTCACGTCCTAATTGCAAAAGAAATACATGAAATGATAAAAACTCTCCATTAATGATCACACAGAGACACTAATGATAAAACTTGAAAGTGTATGTTCCCCCAATTATCTCCTTTTTCTTCTTTCTCGCCTTCTCTCCCGTTAAAAGAATTTCTATTCACTTCCTTACTTTTTTTTTTTACAAAAGGGTATCTACACATTAAATATGTTTCATAAATTGTCTAACTATGCAGGCAAATATCTAAATATCTCTGACTACATCTCTTTGTCAATGTGTATTTCTACCAACATAATTTTAAAAAATTTAATCAGTCCTATTTTTGCAATTATAAAAGCCATACATACTTATTACAAAATAATTTAGAAAATATACCAAACAAAGGTAAAATTATATGTAATACTACTGTCTAGGGTTGCTGACATTTGTTCTACAGGGCACTTGAAAGACGATATTTACAATAAAATAAGCTTGGAAAAATTTTGGATTAAACAGGTTTTGTTTCACTGCAGTACTTCTCAAAGCCTTTAATATGTTGAAGTGTATTATGGTGCTCACTAAAAGGACATAAAATGTGAAGTTTCTCAAACTTATTTGACTTGAGAATGATTTATTCCAACAGACTTTTTTCTTCAGGACAAACTTCGGTAAACAATGGTCTTTACACACACACACACACACACACACACACACACACACACACGGGGGGTGGGTGGAGAGAGGCATACTATATAGTCTTTATTTCTAGATGATTATTTTAATAATTGGACAATTAATTTAACATATCATGAACATCTATTTTCATCAACAAACGGGGACCCATATCATCCTTTTTGATAATTGCAAAGTATAGCACTGTTTTTATGCATCCTAATGTTTTTAAGCGGCTCCTCTTTGGTGGATAGTTGTTTCTATTTTTGTTGCATTTTTAAATTACACTGAAATCAACGACTGTGTACGTCTCTTTCTGTAAACTTGCCCAATTATTTCCTTAGGATAAACTTCTACAAAGAGACAGAATAGGCCTTTTAATTTATCTGCATTCCAAGATGAGTTTCTTTACTCAGAAACATAACAATTTTTATAAAAAAATTGTTAGGATGAAGATTTACTTCAAGTGTGTTTGTTCATGAAGGTTGAACTAACAGGAACAGAGTGGGCTATCAGGAGTATGATTTGCTAAATACTTGCAATTATTCACAAGGCTAATATGCATTTATAAAGAAGTGGTTGTCCAGATGCATTTTCCAGTATGGAAACTGGGAGTTTTCCTTATTGAAAAATAAAATGAAAAAGCAAATTCAAAAAATGTTATCTCCTCCACCTCCTTGTAGAGAATCAAAAGCTTTGAAGAACAATACCTCTTGAGTTTTAAATAAAAACACATTTTAAATTCAAGTTAAGAGAAAGAAATAGGTCCTTACTGTTTATATAAGTGATTTGACTCTTGTCATTAATTAAAGCCTAATATACTCTATGCAGTGTTTAGAATTATTATAACTTCATGCGACCAAAGGTTCCATGAGACGTTTCACTAGATTTCACCTAGCCTGCCTTCTCATCCTGCTTAGAATAAAAAAGAAGGCAGCAAATCTGCCTGATCAGATTTTCTCTGTCTGAATTTTGGAGTCTGCATTGAAGCTATGAACAATTATATACAGGACTGAGCCAAGGCTATTGTTTGCTTATGTGGTAGACTGAGATCAAGAATGTTAATGTTATCTCCAAGGACACTTTTTAATTTATATCAAAATTGTATAAACAGGGTCAGCAGGGCTAAATGGGATGTCAATGACCTATGAAGATCAGAAAGTAAACGAAAGATCTTAAAATAAGCATGTAACCTGAACACCTCGAGCGTTATTGTATATTGAAAGGCAATTGTTTACCTAAAGAAAGGGAAAATTACTTAGTGCTGATTCTGTTTGTGACAAGCTCCTTCTTCCTCAATCCATCAGCAGAACGGCAGTGGCTGGGGGCTTCTCTGTGCCTGTTTTGCAGGGCTGTGAAGAAAACCCACATGACCTGGCCTTGACAATCATGGCCGGCAGAAGCCTACTCACTTCCTTTGTGTTATACAGCACTGCTTAGCTTCAGGCTAATCCTTTTTTCAAGATAGGTGTTGGTGAGGTGTGTGTGTGTGTGGGGGGTGGGTAGCCAGGGGACCTGAGTAAGATTAAAAGAGTAAAATATGGTTGACAGGAAGAGATGAGTAGGTTCTCTAAGGTACATGTTCAAGGATTTCTTTGAAGCCCAAACTTCTGTCTTCAAAAGGAATTCTGGCCAGATGGGGAACAAATGGGAACATGTCTTTGGGTGGGTAACCCACAGAGTTTGGGTTCAAGGGTGGAAGTGTGCTGAGTCCCAAAAAATTTCATGAAAACAGGGGAATGAATCAAGGAAAAGAAAGCAGAATTTTATCACAGGTTAATAGACACACGTAATTATGGATCTGAAACGGAGGTAAATTAAAAACTCACTGAAGTAGTTTTCCCATAACAAAAAAAAGATGTATTAGTCCCCTCAAGCGGCAAGGGCGTGATTTGAGGGGCGGTGGGGTGTAGCAGTTATGTACACTGCCTAGATTCACTCCAGGCTCTCCTAGTTATACTGTGTGATGCAGGGGAAGTAATTTCACCTCTCTGTGCTTGACTGTCCTCATCATTAAAATGGGAGTAATAATAGTATCCAACTGGTGTTATTATAGTACATCTCTTTTTGTAAGCTTGCCCAATTATTTCCTTAGGATGAACTCCTAAAAAAGAGATAGTATAGGCCTTTTAATTTGTCCGGTTAGTTGTGATGATTAAAGAGTTACTACATGCAAAGTGTTTGGCATGTAGTAAGTGCTCAGTAAACATTAACCATTAATTTTAACATTTGACGACTCAATAAGATGGATACTCTCCTAAATGATAACTATTCTGCTGCCTGCCATTTCACTTGATAGCCTAATTCATTTGGATCTTCATGGCTTTTTGATCTTTACACTTTTCAATATGTAAATTATGCACAGGGTGCTACCCAAAGCTGTTATCAACTAATAAATACCACAGCAGGAATTAACTGGTGGTCCATTATTACATTGTCTGGCTGGGATAACACTTCAAGGAAGAGGAAGAGGTCCTGGGGCAGTATGGAAGCTCCTAGGACAAACTTAACCCACCTTTTATACTTTACACCAAAATTAACCCACCAACTACAATTTTGCTAATTGGAAGGGAACTCTCAAACCTTCAGTGTTTCAGTGCGGAGACCCAAAGCAAGAATGTGCCCATATCTTCTGTGAGACAAATAGATGGCTGTGATGCATTTTCTGTCTCTTGCCTGAATTATAGGAAGGAAAAAAAGTATCTCATTCAAAGGAAGTCATGAAAGGGAAGAGGCTTGTGTAGGTTGATTGTGAAAAAGACCATGTGAAGAAATTCGGAAGCCTTTGCTTGGGGAATGCAGGCTGTGGAAATCCAGGTTTGCACATGGCTGAAGCCGCAGGCTGGCCAAGCACATGCTTGAGGCATCAAAAGACAAAAGGGAAGGACAGACAGGCAGACATGCTCACACAAAGAAGAAGCTATTTTATAAACATGCATCCTGTTGAAATACCCAGTTATATTTTATGGTTTAGTATTTTTGTTTTTAAATTACATACAGCAGAGTGGGGCATTATAATCTTCCGAATGTTTGGTTTTTCTTATGGTATTGATCGGATCTCAACCACAAGGTCTGTTCAGTGGACCAAGACATTCATCTTTATAGTCAAAGGCAGCTGAAAGGTTGTTTTACTGAAGTAGTGATTCTCAGATGTTTTAACTTCAGTGTCTCTATACACTCCTAGAAATCATTGAGGACTTTTGTTTTGTCATTATTACCATATTAATTAAATCTGAAAAAAAAGAATGATTAATTCATCTAACAATAATAAACCCATGTTATAGTTCTATATATAAGTTTCTTTTTAATAAAAATACATTTTCTAAAACAAAAAAATAGAAGAGTGGCAAAAATATTCAGCTTAATAGATGGCAGATTCTCATTTCTGCCTGTGTTCAGTCTATTGTGATTTCACATCATGTAGCCTCTAGAAAACTCCACTGTACCCTAATGACAGAGTGAGAGTGAATACACAAGAAATAGCTTTGTATTATTGTGGAGATAGTTGTGAATTCACAGATTTCCTGAAAAGGCGTCAGGGAACCGCCAGGAATCTCCAGACCACACTTTGAGAACTCCTGTTCTAGTACAAAGGCTTACGCTTGGTCAAAACTGGTTGACCTGACTTTATTCTTGTTGTTTTTTATTATGATTTATTGATTCTAAGGGGTTCATTTTTTTCCCACTCTGAATTTGGGGCTTACACTGATAGTGTCTTACAAGAGCTATTGTGACATAGTTGCCATTGCCTGTGCAGGCATGAACATGGTCATAGCTATTCATTTTGTCACCATTTTGGTGGGATTATGTGCATTGTTGCCATTATCTGTTGGGTTTAATTGCTGTGGAAGGTAAGAGGATATCTAAAGGAAATTGTATTAAGAAACACTGGATTTGAATCCATTAAACTCTGACCTTGTGCTCCCTAGTTTTCAGTTTAATGAGAACTCTTAGATATTAAATACCTTTATTTATGTGTGAGAAAAAAAGTAAGACTTTTCCTTACAGAACTTGCAGTATAATAAGGTGTTGAAATGAAAAGTTACTACGTATGGAGAAAGACAAAGATGCAGAGAAGTGGGGCATAAGTTTGATATTCTTGGAGCAATTTTGGAAGAATAAATAGAGTTTTGTAATTTTTTGCACAAGAGTACAAGTGACTGCTTTATGGTCCATAAAAGAGAACAAACCCACAAAGTTGTAGCTGTATTGTGTGCTGTTACTGAGGAATGTGTAAAATGGTTGCCTAGCACATGCTAAGCAACACACTCGAAGATGCAAGAAATTGCCAGATCTCTTGGTATAGAGGAAATATCCTGCACAGCACTGAGAGGATGGTGTGACCAATTTACACATCACACAGGATTATCATTAAGATGGGGTGTCATAGTTTAATTGGCAGTATTATTTTCTTTCTCAGATGCCCATGAAATAATTCATGTCTTATCATTGATGTCAACTTAAATGGAGCAAAAAAATTTGACAATATTCTTGCCTGGTGTATTGGTTTCCTGGATCTGCCATAACAAGGTAACACAAACGAGGCAGCTTAAAACAACAGAGAAATTTTCTCTCCTAATTCTGGAGGCTAGAAGCTATAAATTAAAGGTGTCAGTGGGGTCATGTACCCTCTGAGACTATGGTGGAATTCCTCCTTCCTTCTGTCTAGTTTCCGGTGGTGACCATCAACCCTTGGAATTTCTTGGCTTGTCACTGCATTGCTCCCATCTTTCTCTCTGTAATCACAGATGTTCTCCTTGTGACATTTTCTTCTTCTTATAAGGATACCAGTCATGTTGAATGAAAGGTCCATGCTACTTCAGTAGACCTCACTTTAACTAATTGTATCTACAATGACCCTCTTTCCAAATAACATCACACACTTTGAGGTACTAAAGGTTAGGACTTCAGCATATCTTTTGGAGGGACACAATTCAACCAATAAAACATGGTAAAGAATATATAAAGTCTGTGGCAGAGAAAATTCTATGTGTTCCCAAGTTCTCTTTTATATTCTTCCCTCCTGAGCACAATACAATTTTTATTTTACAGTCCCCTTGTAGTAAAGCAAGATCATGTGATTGCTCATAATCATGTGACTTCTGAATGGAGGCAGTGACTGTTTAGTTTCTTGGTTTTCCTTAGGTAGTGGGTTCTAAGAGCAGTTTGCTGAGATCACAGCAGCCTGGATCTCTGAGTCACCATATGGATGGTAAGTAAAATGTTACACTATGAAGAGTTGTCTGACCTTTATGTCAGTGAGAAATAACTTTGTATGTGTTAAAACACGGAGATATTGCAGTCATTTGTCATAGCAGCATAATCTAACCTATCCTGATTAACATAAGAAGATGAACCAGGAAGTAGAGGATGACATGAAACTGAATTTCCACTTCACTTTCTGTGCATAAATCTACTAATTCTTTCTAAGAATAAAATACTCCTTTCAACATTCAAAAATTAATTAATATAACACATCATACCAACAGAATAGAAGACAAAACCACAGATGCAGAGAAAGTATTTAGAAAAAAATCTAATGCCCTATTATAACAAAAAAGAAACTCGACTAACTAGAAGTGAACTTTTTCAATCTAATAAAGTGCATCTATGAAAAACTCATAATAAAATAAAAATATGTTTCAACTTGAGGTCCTAAAGAAAAAGATATTCCTTTTTCCTTTTACTGTTTTACCTTCATGACCCAGAAGAGTGACATGCTGCTTTTAAGAACAACATCTTTATTTTAAAGATACAAAATCAATGTATGCTTACTTGTTGTATTCGGGACAGTCATCCTCATACCTCATTAATGAACTCCCCAAATATTAAAGATAAGTAATAACAAGAGTTTATTTTCTGCTCTTATAACATGGCCATTTGTAGGTTGGCTGTGGGCCCCACTCCACCCAGCTTCACATTTCAGGATCTAAGTTGATGGATCAACCATGATCTCAAACATTGTTGGGTTTCATGGCAGAAGGAAAGTGTTCTAGAATAGGGGTCCCCAGCCTCTGGGTCATGGACTGGTATTGGGTATTGGTCTGTAGCCTGTTAGAAACTGGGCTGCACAGCAGGAGGTGAGTGGCAGGTGACTGAGAGAAGCTTTACAGCAGCTCCCCATCACTTGCATTACCACCTGAGCTCCATCTCATGTCAGATCAGCAGCAGCATTACATTCTCATAAGAACATGAACCCTATTGTGAACTGCACATGTGAGGGATCTAGGCTGCATGCTCCTTGTGAGAATCTAATGCCTGATGATCTGAGGTGGAGCTGAGGCAGTGATGCTACCACAAGGAAGTGTTTGTAAATACAGATTCACATTAGCAGAGAAGTTTGATAGCACAGATATCATAATAAATCAATTGCTTGCAGACTCACGTAAAAACCTAAACTCAGGGCTCCCACTGATTCTGCAATATGGTGAGTTGTATAATTATTTCATTATATATTACAATGTAATAATAATAGAAATAAAGTGCACAATAAATGTAATGTGCTTAAATCACCTGCAAATCACCCCTGCACCCCCAACCTTGGTTTTGTCTTACACAAAACCAGTCCCTTGTCCCAAAAAGATTGGGGACCACTGTTCTAGAGAATCTTCCACCAGCAATTACATGTTCCATCCTGGAAGTGACACATGCCATTTTTGCTTATAATTCATTATACAAATCTAATCATATAGTGCCACCCAACCACAAAAGGTCCTGGTGTGTGTAATTCTTCCATGAGATCCCAAAACAAGGAACTGCAACTATGTGATGAAGAGACTCATATATTACCTTATCATAAAAATTCAAATAGTAGAAATATAGGTCACTCATAAATACCCCAGAGATAACCACTTTATCCAGTTAAGTTGTTGTATATTTTCTAGACTCTTAAAGAAATATATGTAAGTACACACACACACAATTTAATTTAGAAGTATTCCACTAGAAATGCCATTTTATAATCTACTTCCTCCTGCCCTTAATCATATAGCAAGGTCATATTTCTTCATGTCAAGACATGTATGGCTACTTCACATCTTTTAACTGATGCATACTATTCCACTTTATGGAGGAAACATGGTTCATTTAATTAACTCCCTATGGACAAGCATTTAGGTTCTTTCTGGTTTTTGATATTATTGAATATTTTGCAATAAGTACTCTTGAAAATACATTTTAGCCAGCCATAAATGTTTGTGACTGACTGGATAAAGATGACAAAAAAAAAAAGAATGAGGACAACCAAACACCAGTAATTTGAGATTCCAAACACATGGATAGTAAAGAAAAAAAATACATTCTTCACCCTTTTCCTATGGTTCAGCATATTTCAGAATGACAATAAAGACCTCGGAATTCTTTGTGTTAATATAGCAGGTCATTCATGTTAGCATTCCTACAGCTTTTTTAAACTCCCAGATTCCTGTTCACATAAAAGATTTTCTTATTATGAGATTTAACACCCTCTCTCTGAGCTTGTGGAAATAAGGCATATTGTAATATTGCCCTATGTTCGAGAAGTCTGAAGTTTCTGAGAAATGAACACGATGGGTAATGTGACTCATTTATTTTTTATCTCCAGTTTCAATTTTTTACCATATAGATATAGAATGACTAGTTATTTAAGTGAGAATTCTGAATCTGAAGATAGTCAGGGTTTTAGCAGCTTAAACCAATCAAGAGTACATCAGCTTGAACAGCTCTGTGACTGACGACGGAGGTATTTACAGTCCCAGGAGGAGAGTGGCTTTGGCAGCTCTCGGTTTTGATGGGTTAAGTAGTGTGTAGTTGGTTGGCGGCAGGGATTGGGGAGGTCACTGTGGAAGATAAATGAGTTCTTCAACTTGCGAACTCACTCCCCAGACTACTCCACTCGGCTCAGCTCTCCTGACAGCTGCATGCTGGGGCTCTCACTGCGAGACAGTCAGCACCGCACTCGGAGGCCTGCAGGAAAAATAAACCTCACCGAACCAGCCAAAATACTGGGGAGGACTGGGAAGT
The DNA here is from genome assembly GCA_004026885.1 of Lyroderma lyra. NCBI lineage: Eukaryota > Metazoa > Chordata > Mammalia > Chiroptera > Megadermatidae > Lyroderma > Lyroderma lyra. The sequence continues at coordinate 41,807 of PVJL010003163.1, forward strand.
TTTAGTAAATTCTAAATCAGGGGTGGGGTGGGCAACAGTGGCAGGGGGAGTGTTAAATATAGACTGGCAATGTGCATCCTTGTTCACACGAGCTTTGTAAGGACACACCACAAAGCACCACCGAAAGAAACCAGAAAAAATTCTTCTTTAGGCTGATCTATTTCCTTTTTATTTAAGCCGTATATGGTATGCATAGCATATTTTAAAACTATGTTCTAGACTATTTCAGAAATAGTGAATGTAAATAATATAATCGGGAACTATAGCAACTTATTATTTCTCATTTAGGAATGGAGAGTATGGGTTACTAGCTCAGGTCACTTAGCTAAATACCATAGCCTGGGTGAGTTAAACAATAGAAATGTATTTCTCACACTTCTGAAGGCTGGAACTACAAGATTAAGGTGCCAGCAGGTAGGTTTCATTTTGAGGCTTTTCTCTTGGCTTGTAGGAGGCCACAATCTTGCTGTGTGCTCACATGACTTCTTTGCGTGTGCAGGGAGAGGGGCAGGGAGGAAGAGAGAGAGAGAGAGAGAGAGAGAGAGAGAGAGAGAGAGAGAATGTGTCTGAACTGTACTGTTACTTTTTATAATCTTCAGATGAACATTAAAGGAAGAAGCAGTAAGTAGTGAAAAGCACATTTGAGATGCTGATCCTAGGGGCCAAACCCTAGATAAGCTCTTGTTTGCCAATTTTTCTACACCTCTACCATCCACATCTTTGATTTGATTTCATTTTGTTATCTACTTGAAGTCTTACAATTAAAGGACCATTTGGGCTAACAAGCATTGCTTTTAAAATGCAAATATTTTGTGTGTGTGTGTGTGTGTGTGTGTGTGTGTGTGTGTGTGTGTGTGTGAGGAGAATGCCATATTAACAAAATACTGCTTATTCTGACAATGGAGGGATATTGGTTTATTCAAGGTCTTTCCTTGCTGTCAGGTGGCTGAGGCTAATTTTGCTGAGACCACAGAAGTTATTGGAAGGGGAAGAGATTGAAGAGATGGAGCATGGAGTAGTGGGTGTGGGACAAGTTCAGAGTGCAGCACCAGTGTGTTTACTCCAGCACATCCAGCATCTTGAAAAGTGCTTGTCCCATAATGAGCATGGTGAATGTTCGCGAGTGAGTGAAATGAGGAAAGACTGTTAGAGTGCCTTTGTAGCGGACACTAGAACGTGGGTCTTGAGCCTTGTGAAAGGATACCAGCATAACCTGACAACTCCCTCTCACTTCTGCCAGCATTTCTGAGTGTGATTCCTTGTTTTTCTTCCTTTTCTTCTTGGGCAGTCCTTGATGGCCTTGATCTTGGAGGCTGTCCGATCTGTTGCTATCACTGTAGACAAACTATTCTCTCTCTGTCACTTGTACTTGGAACTGAAGAAGGGAAGCCTCTTGCAGAAAAAGGATACAATTTCAGGAATATAAGGAAGGCAATTACAGATCGAAGTCTGGAACCTTAAATATATCTTCATGCCTTAGCTGTTTTTCATCATATTTTGTAGTGCTCAGATAGCAAAACAGCATCGGACACTTGTGTTCTAGCATTTGCTTTGTCCTAAGTCACTGAGGGATGTGATACCACGCACTTCTTGGATCTTACTTTTCTTAGAATACTCCCCTAGTCCCTTTTGAACTTAGCAACAGTGTTTTCTGTATAAAGCAGACTTTTAGAACCTTGAATTATCTTTTTGTAAAAAGGTTTCAAGTGATGTCATTCCAGACTAGATTTACTATGAGCATTAGTAACAGTATTATAATATGATACTTATTTTGGAAGTAAGAGCATCAAGGCAGATATGAGCAGCTTGTTTATTTTGTGTCTCCTTCCGTACATTTGATGATCCATTAAATTAGAATAGTTATAAGTATGTATGGAAAGGAAGTTAAGATGAAGGAAGAACTAATAATTTCGGTCAAACAAGCAGTGATTTGTGACCTTAAGACAGAGAAGCAGGATTGGGGGTGTGGTCCCTTCTAACCCACAACTTTGTCACATTCTGATTCTGTGATGGAGGAAGCAATTCAGCCTCTCAGGTTCCAGTGTCCTCATTTGTAAAATGACAGATCTCTAAATTCAGTTGGTTTCTTTCCTTCAACTTATTTATTCAAAAACAATTGCTGATGGCCTACCATGTGCCATGCATTTTTCTAAGTCCTGGATATACAGCAGTAAGCAAAACTAACAAAAATACTTGCCCTTGTGGAGTTAATTTTTTAGATGGAGAAAGGTATACAGCAAACAAAGACATAATAAAAAATATAATTAAAGCACACATGCATATGTATGGATATTTCAGACAGTGTACCTTCATGATAATTTTGAAGTTGGTCTGTGATGCTTTGTGCAACTGTGTTTTATACCTTTGCATTGTTGATTCATATTCTGTGTATAGGTTTACATGGTTTTTTAATAGGGGCCTTGCATGAATAGAGCCTTTTTTTCCAAAATATGGATCAGAGTCCTGCCACTGAAAGGAAAGTGTAGAACTAAAGGATAGAACTGTCTGCGTGGCGACCTCCCTGTTGGAATACCTATCACATTTCCCCTGTTCGAAGGACACACCTCTTATTAGTGTCCATGGGATTCTTCCTCCCTCTGAGTGCCAATAGGAGGCCCCATGCTCGACAGTACCTTGGGCGTGCTCTCCAGACACTTGGCTGTCAATTCCAGAATCCCACTCCTGGGGGCCAGACCCACCTGGCCTTTCCTGTCACTGATAGCCTACTTGCTTAGGCTGTGCCATCAGCCTGCCTTTCCTTCGCTGGATCTCTAAGTACTGCAGGATGGAGCAGCGGTCCCTTATCCTTGGCTGCAGGTGTCTGGCACACAGGTGTTAGTTTTTTACACTTAACCAGGTGAAGAGATTCCACTGGCAGTTGGTGAGGTTCCCAGGCTCCTCCTGGAGCTCACTGGTCTTTTCTCACGCTCCTACTTCCTGGTTTGAACAGCAGGATTGGCAGAGCTGGGGGGCAGGGACACTGCTCACCTTGGGGCTCATCTTTGAGGAGGAACTGATCTTGCTTTTGATCAATTGCTGAACAGAACCAGCCCGGATAATCCAGGGAGGTGATTATGACATGAAAAAGTCTACTATACAGATGTTTGAGGGATGCACAAGTCCAAGTACACAGTTTTAATGATGTGATAAAAGAAATGATTTTCCTAGAGAAACAGAAATAGTCTTCTGACAGGTTACTTGGCAGGGAGTCCAGGCAGTGGATTTTTTGGCCTTTTGCAGGTATTAATTTGCTTCCCTGGTGCCATAAAGGCCTTTCCCACAGGGAAGAGGCATGGGATTAGTCACCAGTACTCTAGCAATTCCACCTTAGCCGTGTGCTCAGTCTTCCTGAGCAGCAAGGGGAAAAGCAGCAGAGCAGCCAAGCCCTGGTTTGGAGCCATGGTGTATACAGAGGGTGCCAAAATGATGGATACATATTTTAAGAAAGGAAAAAACTGCAGTAAAAATTGTAATGCTCAGCATATACCGATGACAACAGAGGAATACAAGTCCCGTTTGACTTCTGCAATGACAAGAGCTGCTCAAAGTGGTCACCATCAGTATTCATGTAATACATAGATGACATCTCTTAAAATGTGTATACAATTTTTTGGCATCCTCAGTATAATTAAAGGGCCATTTTTATCTGACTGTTCTTTTCTTCTCCTCTTTTGAAAATCATGCTTTACTGTGATGTATTCATGTAATGATAAAAATGAATAAATTAAAAGAACATGTATCCAAGTGGCTAAATCTTAAAAAAGTATAAAGTAAAAAGGACCAAATTACATATGCACAATATAATACCATTGATGTACCATTTAAAAACGTGCAGGCTGATTCTGTATGCCCTCTAGGGAAATATGCACATGTATAAAAGTACACAGATGTGTTTCAGGATGATAACCTCCAAGTTCAGGGTCAGGGCTTCCTTCTGTTGGGGGTTGGGGAGGAATGCATTTGGGAGGGTTACATGAGAAACTACAACTGTGCTCATAGTATTTAAATTTTTAATCTAGTGGCAGCCCTAAAGGCATTCTATATTGTTATTCATACATTTTTGTATATTCAAAAGTATTTTACAGTAAATGAATTAAAGACTACTACAATAAGACTATTATTTGATTTTTTATTCTCTAAATTATTGAACTTCTAAAGGTTTAATATCCATTCATTTTTCAGTAGTTGCCAAATTTCAGATTTTGGTAATGAAATGAAGTTTAAGAAGAATGTTGTTTGGTTCCAAAACTTCTAAATGTCAATGAATTGTCCTTAGAGTGAAGTTTTACTCTCTGAAACAAATACATGGTGTTATTTCAACCTAATTAATGGTGTGGGACACAGGATTTTAAATAAATGCTACTGTAACTCCTTTTCTCAAAGAATTCTGTCATTCACTGATAGGGTATTTATTGAGACTGCTGTGTGTACTGACTGGAGTAGGAATCATGGGGGGGGGGTGGTGGTGGTGTAAATTCACTTCACAAAATGTGGAACACAATATGAAGAGCAGAAATCACCACTGTGAATTCTAGCCAGTTTCTAAAGAGGAAATGCAGCCAAGTACAGTGGACATGAGCCCACTGGGAGCAGCTGTACCAGGATGAGTGAGTGGGGTTTGTTGAGTCATTTCAGCCTCATCCAGTCTGGGGTGGGGAGGCCAGAGTTAGATTTGGGTCAAGGGCTTCTGTAGTTGAGCTCAAACCTCTCAAACTCTCCAGGCCCATCTGTACCTCCTTTTCTGATTTCCTATAGATCACATGCTGTGAGAAGAGGCCCTTGTCTCATGAAAGTCTACAAAAACCCTTCTGAATTGGGGATCCCACTGGCCTGGTCCAGAGCTCTGGGAAAACACTGACATCCAGTGCCCTTGAGAATGCAAGGAGCACCCCATGAGAATGGAGGTGTAAAGGCAGAGGAAGAGAAATGGTGCTATTTCTTTTCCAGCTAAGGAGAAGGATAGCAGACATGAACGAGATCTGTGAGGAAATTTATATTAGGGGATAAACAAATGAGTTTTGTGCCCGCCTCTTTAAGTCTCTTCAATGCCATGTTCATTTCTCTTTTTTGATTACCAGGTAGTGCTGTCCTCAGTCTCTTGGGGCACACTTCTTTCCTGATCTAGCACAAACTACCCCTCAGGGCTTAAAGACAAACAGATGACAGATGATCAAGGTATGCATCTCTTAATCAAGCTGCCGTATTCGCCCATCCAAAGAGCTGTTTAAAAAACACATCTAGCAGATCTCAGCCTCCAATGTTCACATCTTATTTACTCCAACTTTCACTTTTGAAAAATGTGAAGAAATTCTCATGCAGGCTGTGACTAAAGGAGAGGGCAAGCTAAAAATTTCCTATGCAAGGGAAAGACAGTTCTTTATTTTAAATTCAGTTATTGATTTTATTAGCTGCTGTCTTGACTTGCTAGCCAACTTAAGGATTGTGTAGGTTAACATAGAAAATGTAAACGTGTGTGGCCACGGTGCTTTTTCTAAATGATGCTCTTTAGGTAGTTCTTCATTTGTTGGATGATAATGACTATTGTTTCTTTTCACTTTAAGCTGAAGGGAAGTACTATAGCACATTTTTCTTCTCTGTTTATCCACTGAGCACCTACCATGTGTCCAGCCCTGGGCTGGGTCCTTTCCACCCAGTGCTAGCCATCTGCCATTGTTACAACTTTGTTCATAACATTTTCTTTTTTCTAGCTTACTTTATGGTAAGAATACAGTATAGAATACATATGATATGCAAAATATATGTTAATTGACTGGGTATGTTATCAGTAAACTTCCCGGAGTGAACAGTAGGCTATTGGTAGTTAAGTTTCTGGGGAGTCAAAAGTTATACGTGGATTTTCAACTCTTTGAGGTGATGGCACCCTTACCTTCTGTGTCGTTCAAGGATCAACTGTGCTTTCCAGGATATACCCTTTGCAGGAGGAGTTTGGTTGTATCTGTGATTGATCATTACATGGGATATCAACCTGCAGAGTTTGCTATCTTAGCTAATGAACCTTTGAACACAGTGAAGTTTTAATTTTTAATCTCACCAGAGGTGAAAATGTGGCAATAAGACTCATAAACATTATACCTGACCCCTGCAGGCTGTTCAGTGGTGGAAAAAATTGCTTTTCTGTGGTACAAAGGAGACTTTCTATCTACTACTTGGAAAACTTGCATAAAATAAGCCCCAATTTGGGGTTGTTTTTGGAGGTCAAAGGGTGTTGCTATCTATCTGATTGCACTTAGTGATACACTTTAATCTATGATTTATGCAACCTGACATTGATGTTCATTTAGCTCAGATTACAAGCAAAGTAATTCACTCCTTAATGAAGTGTACCCTGCATGACATATTGACCATGTGAACTGACAATCATTTTTTTAAAACAGGACTAGGTTACATTTTCTTTTGTCATTGAAAGTAGGTTGTCAGTTAATAAACTTAAAACAAGGCCTGCTGACCTGCCATTCTTCTAGAAGTACTTTATTGGTGCATCAGAGAAGCACATAGTAAAACCAACTACTGTAATAGAAGGAAAGAGTAAAAAAATGCATATATTTAGTGTCGTTGGAATGCAGAACTTTTCCATGCATTTATACAACCCCTTCTCAACTTTTTATTTTGAAAAATTTCAAACCTTAGAAAAATAGAATATATGGTACCATGAATATCTGTATATTTTTCACCTGGATTCACCAATTGTTAACATTTTGTCACATTTGTGCATGCCCTTTCTCTTTTGTGTATGTATGGGTGTGTGTTTGTATTATTTTAAAGTAAATTGCACACATCATGACACTTTACTCCTAAATACTTCAACATGCATCCCCTAAGAATTAGGGCATTCCCTCGTATAACTAAAATACTATTATTATACAGTAAGAAAATTAACAATTCAATATTATAATCTAATACATGGTGCATATTTCAGGGTTTTTTTTTTTCGTTGTCTCCACAATGTGTTTTAGTGTTGTCTTTTTAAAATCCAGAATTTAAACTTAACATTTGGCTGTTAATCATTTATGCAGAATGTTATGAGTAAAAATGAAAGCCCAGGATCTGAAAGGGTTAATGATAACGTGCTAGTGATGCTTTGTACCAAAATATTTCTAATAGATCCCATTTGTAAAGTATGTAGTCCACACTGGTGGTCATTTTTTCCTAAAGTATTTTAACCTATTCTCATTTTACTATAAGTAAATTGGGGAGCATGTGGAAATATTATTACCGATTCATAATTTTCAAAACTTCAATTTAATAGAACTATTATGTGTTTTATTCTAAGGTTTTAAAGCAGTTGGAGGGTTAAATCCCCAAATTTAGAGGACCCACCCCAACTCCACTCAGGAAGGAAAATGAATCATGCACTTTCCTGCTTAAAGCAAAGTTTTTCAGTGATATATTCAGAACGAATTATAAGTTTTAGATAATTGAGTTTTCTTTTAATTTAGACTTCTACTTATTCTCTTGAAAGCAAAATGTGTTATAATTAAAATTGGAAAGAAAGATTAATTTCAGAGAACATTCACTGGGGCAAATGATGATTTTATTACTGCTGGGGATGTTCAGAGATCAAGTTTAAGAGAATGTGGTTGAATTCAGTGTTGCAAATGCACTTTGCTTCTATAATTACATGTGTCTAAGGTCTTGTAAAGTGGAGATATAATTGCTTTAGAGTTGTATTTAAAGAAAATATTGAGAGGCTTTATTTCGTGAACTATAGTTTGTGTGGATCTTATGTACTCTATTTCATGTCACGTTGTCATGAGCAGTGCCAAAACTACTGCAGAAAATAGGAGAGAGGAACTGTGACCTTTTATGTTCACTTTGTGGAAGAAGACAGTGACTTGGTTTTTAAAGATGCAAAGCGATAGTATCTTCTTCCTTATTAAATCATAAAAAAGACTTAGGATCAATGTACTATATTTAAAAACAAAACAAAACAAAAATCTTTGTCCATTGGTAATTATTACTGAATTTTAAAATTAGCTAGAAGTTTCTTCCTACATTTTTTGATAGTAGAAAAAATATATTTTATCACATTTAAGACATATTTTCACATTTTAATATCTGAAATAAGGCTGTATCTTAAGAGATGTCATGCAATTTTTAAAATGATGGGTATTTTTTCCTTTTGTAATGATACATTATATAAAATAATTTTGCTTCACATTATGGTAGGTGCGGTAAATCAGGCAGAGACTGAATGACATCCACTATATATGGACTCTAAAAAAGTTAAAACTGTATATTGCATTGTTGAAACCTATATAATTTTACTAACCAATGTCACCCCCACAAATTTCATGAAAAATAAATAAAAGTGAAAACTTAGCCGTGTAAAAATCAGAGTGAAATGGTGGTTACCGGGAGGTGGGTGGAGCAGATAAGATTGGTAGTGTTGAGAAGTACAAACTTGTAATAAGTAGTGAAGAAACCGTAGAGATCTAATTAATGCACAATAAGGAATATAGACAATAATATTATCCTATAATTATCTAATAAAATGAATATTGCTATAATGGCAAGCATATTACAATATATACGAGGGCTGTCTGGAAAAAAATCCAACCATAAATGCCTCTATTTTTCATATTACGTGGCTGGATACTTTCCAGACAGCCCTTGTACATGCATCAAACTAACATGCTATCTACTTTAAACTTACACAGTTACATGTCGAATTTATTCAGTAAAAAATAAATAACTGTGTTTCTAGCTCATGGCTTCTCAGTTTTAATGCAATATAATATTCAACAACACAATATCATGCTATACTCTACTATACCCACCTGTGAGTAATCCATATAAAAAGGAACATAGATTTTATGAGGGTTCTAGAACTGAGTATTTGTATAGATAAGAAATTAGATGTGTGGTTCCAAAGAACTTACAACACAAAAAGTGGGATACTGTTGGAGATATCAACAAATACCAAACTAGATTTACTAAAAAATACCAGTCACTGACTTACCAAGTGCCTTTTTGAGGAATATAATTTAATGGTTTTAATCTATAAACGTCTGCATTTCTACTTCTGTATGTTTTGGATTTATTAGAGATTATCAACTTTCCATTCCGAGTGTCAACAAGTTGTACAATAAAATATAATGCTTTCCAAGTCCAGGCAAGGGGACTTCTGCTGGGTGTTTACTCGGTCTGAGAGCATTTTTTCTGTGACAAACCATTTTGCTCCTGAAAGCAATCTCAACACTGACAGTGCTAATCCTGAAGCTGCTGACTTTGTAGTCTTAGCACTTCTTTGTACTTAAGAGGGTTAAAACTAGCTGGATTCTCCTATTGGAAAATGTGTGGTAGCCCAAGGAAAAGTACTGTTTCAACATTATGGTTGAGGCTGGGCATGGGATAACTTGGTTCTGTTACAGAAAGTGGATGTGTGTTATACACACTCAGGTTCTGGTATCTGTGCATATTTTTCACGTAGTTTAGGGTTATTCTGGCCTCTCAAATAAAAATTCTGTGCTATAAGATATAGTTTCAAAGTCCTGCATTCCTACTGTCACTAACAGTAGGGCAAAATTCACATATGGCCCAACTTGGCCTGGCTGAAGCAGGCTGCAACTCTAGAATATTAATTCAGCACAAGCAAAGGACTTTAATTGTTTCATGAAAAACCAGACTCTTTCACACAATTTTGTATAATGCATCCAAGATCCTTTTAGAGAAACATTTTGCCCCAGACTCTTGGACACAAAGATCTGTGTGTCAAGGGCTTCATTTGTTAAGTTTAATTTTTATTTCAAGTACCTTTTCTTGAGCTGTACCTACATGCAGAAAAATATATAAATTGTAAGCCTGATGAATTTCCCAAACGGAATATACCTGTCTAAAAAGCATCCAGCTCAAAAATCAGAACGCTTCCAGCATCCCAGTACCTCCCTCGCGTCCCTTCAGTTCACTCTCCCTATGGGACCTTTGGTACCTTCCTGATTTTAATCTCCACGAATGAGCTGGCTCTACATTTTGCCCAGTCTCGTTAATTAAATGGCCACAAACTCTTCATTTTTAGTAACATGCTCAGTACAGAAGGCACTATTCCTTCACTTCTGTATTTCTCAAAGCCGTCTTCAAGGAGTTGGTAGATATGATGGGGAAATGATGCCTTAGTTTTTTTACAGAAAGTTCCCAAGTGATGCTGATGTGGTTTTTCTGCCTTCACACCTGCAGAGTAACTGCTACTGCGTACTCTAGTTTCAGAAAGGGGCTGCTGGGGAGAAATACAATAGGCATTTGGGGGCGTCCCACAAAGGAATTATAACAGAGGCAGAGAGGGATTGATCTTGAGCAGGTACACAGTGATCTTGATAGAAGATCTCAGCCATGGCAGAGGGAAAGCTGGGGTTTTCTGTGTCAAATAAGCAAACTATTTAAATGCATTAAATGCTGGAGAAATCTGTAGCCAGGAAGAGATCTTGGATAAGATCTTAAATGTGCAAAGGTAATGGGGACCACTTCCTGTATCCACTAGTTGTATTGTCTGCACACACTCCCAAGTGTGATCAATGCTAGGATGCTGTGAGCTAGTTGGTGTTCCCTTTCTTGCTATTAATGGGACAGCAAGAGGGGCCGGGAAGCAGAGAAAGGGGGAGGTCAGTTAGTCTCAGCTCCCCATGCAGATGGGGTGGCACAGAAGGAAATGGATTGGAACCATCAACTCCCTTCCACAGGGCTGTCAATACAAACTTAAGAAAAATAATTCTAGAGACGTTAATATTTGACTCTGAGGCTTTGATTGTGTATGGCATGTGGATGGGGGTGGGGTTGAACATGCCAGGATTCTGAGAAGTGTATCCCCTGCCTGTATGATTTAGCATGACAACCAGATTACATTTATACAATTAATTAATGTTTGCTTGACCACTTTTATCCAATTTCTTTCCATAGCACATAAAAGAGAACCTGACATAAATTTCTCTTTCAAAACAATTGACTTAGCAACTGCTGACCTTCTGTTCTGTCATTCTAAGGATTGATTGGATATTGTTGAATTGTTTCATTCTACAGTAATTAAACATAAAATTAATTATGCTAGTAACCCATTATTTCTCTGAACCAAGGACTAAGTCATTTGTTTTTGCTGGGTTACTCTGAGAATCTGCCATCAGATGAAGAGGGGAAAAAGATCATATGTTATAAACAGAAACTAAATATTTTAAGGCACATGTTAATGGCTAAAATATAATCGGAAAGCTTCTCATTTCTATATGCATAGCATATTGAATTTGTTTAATGTAATTTAGACCATAAATCTTCTACTTTATGATATGGTCATTTAAATATTTTCTCAGGTGGCTAATCATTTGAAAACATGTCGAGGAAGAATATGTGTTCAGAAGGAGACGAATGATAGAGCTACCATCAGGGAAGTCACCATGAATCTCTAATTCTTGATTCGGTTTGCTGCTCAACTGAAATGAAATTTAGTTCACAAGTCATTTTCTTTGTTAGTTTTGTGTAGAAAAATGTTTAAAATTACGCTGATGTTATGAGCATTGAATCTGATCCTGAGAGGCACACAGATCTGACAGGACTGAATTAGCAAAATGTATGTGCTGATAGAAACCAAAATAGGTTTCTGTGGCTTTCATTAGTGCAGGTCATATTAATTTAATTAACATGATTGAAGATGATATCACTGGGTGAGGCAGCAGATACCTAGCCTTGACCTATCACTCACCCGTAGACTATAAAAGGATGCACCTGACAAATAGGTATGCAATCTCATATATTTTATATTTGGAATTGGCCTTCTGCTACGGCGTTCCCTGTGGCTTTGGGATATAGTCTGAAGTTTATCAGAGGAAATTCTTGTTGTTTTGCAAAATTCATGACCATGATCAGTATTTTAAATATTGAGCTGATTCTTGGATATAGTTGTGTACCTCGTGTAATTTGGACTGTCGTCTCTATTGCTTCCTCTGCTGAGCACTCTGTCCTTCTACCCGGAAATCTTCTCTCTTGCCTGTGGTTCTAGGTGGGGCCACGAGGGTGGGTGTGGGGCTCAACGGCCCTTTTCAGGATTTGTCTAATTGGAAATAAGAGAGGAATTTGTCCTGTGGCAAACAAGTTGCCTACCCCCTACTTATTCTTTATTCTGCCCTTTTTCTTTATGAACAACCCTCTCCTTTTCTTTTAGAGTGGGAATGTCCCCAGTTGGAAATATCCATCTCCTCACACTCTCCTGGAGTCAAAGGCAAACTTGTCCCCATTTCCAGCCAGTGCGACGTAAATGCAAGTCCACTGTGTGGAACTTCTGGGAAGTTACTGTTCTGAGGAAAGGGGTCACACTCAGTGAAGTGACTTTTGCCCTTCCTCCTCTCCCTTCTTCTGCTTGAGACTTGCACACAGTGATGTCTGAAGGCTGCTAAGAACAATGGAGTAGAGACTGGGAGGACTGGGAGTCCCTGAGGCCGTCTCTGGGAGCTGCACCAGCCTCCGTTCACTTACCTTCGTAAAAACCTCGGTTTAGGCACGCTGCTGTGCGCGGGCTGCTGGTATACGCAGGGTATGGTCCTAGTGAGCACAGTCGTTCCCCCGTGTTAGGGCGGCTTTATAGAGAAGGCCAAGCTGAGATAATGAGGTCAACCCAACCAAAAAAGTCAAGAGACCAATCACAAGTTCACATCTTCCAATCTGTTGTGTTGAGAATTTCTGCACCGACTTGAGCTGTGTTCTGTGAACCAATGGAACTCTGTTCTGCTGAAGTTTCCCAAAGTTTGGGTTCTCTCACTTGCAAATAGAAGAATTCCTGGAGATAAGAAAATGAAAACAAACGTGCTCTCCATGAAGTAGTTATCGGAGACCTGTTAGTGCTCCCATTAGCTCCCTATCTGCTGAAGTGGAAGGAGGAAACTTGGGGGTGCATTTGGCACTGCTGGTTAAGGGGCTCTGGAAGGTAACTTCACATTTTTGAATCTCAGTTCCCTCATCTTCAAAACAATGAAAGTGGATTAGCTGACTCCTAAGGTCCCCTCAGTTCCAAATGATTGTGATTCCATGCTTGTTTTGATCATATGGGCTGGGAGGGCAAGTCTGAGATACATAAATCAATTATCAAAGACATGTATTTGGAGATTTTCCATAACCACTCACTCCTACAAATTAATCAAACGAACAAAGTTATGGCACAGGTAAGAATTGACTGTGGATGTGGTCACACAGGTCCTCAGTGTTGTTCGTCTAGGATGGTGGTATGTATAGAGTGAAAGAATGAGACAGGTTTTCCTGAGGATTAAATTACTTCTAAGCATTGAAATTTAGATCTGAAGATGATTTTCATTATCACAGACTCAACACCATCATAATGGTAATGATAATTACAGATAACTATGTACTGGAAACTCCACTGTTTTTTGCATGCATTATCCCATTTCAGCTTCACAATAGTGCTTTGAGATATATAATTATATTCTTCCCATTTTATAGATATTTGTTTTATTTTTTTTAGTTAGAATCTGAATAAGTCCCCATTTGAAAGTAGTTGAAGCTCAGTATATATTTGTTTGTTTTTTTAATAAAGCAGAGAAATCTGAAAACCAATGTGGATTCCAAATTTATTTCTCCGTTTCTTCACTGCATATTAAAGGAAATAGTGGGTTCCAAAGGAAAATTTGTTGGGAGTTAATTGTGTAATTACATCCAAAATGATTTAGTTTATTATTGTACCAGTACAAGAGAGACTTTTTCTACTACCTGCATCAGTGGGAATTCAGAGGTACTCCATGAAGCAAACTTGCATTGACCTGGGAGAAGACAGGAGATGAACAAAATCTATTCACACAATTGTCTTTGTAACAAATGTTGAATTAGACTTAGAAGTCATCCTATGACTTCTGTCCAAACCATTTTTGCCTTATGATTGGTCTTCGAAGGGAGACAAAACTAACACTTGTTGAGCTCCTTTTGTGAGGCAGGCACTGGGCTAGGTCCTCTCCTACAATGCATCTCATTTAATCTCCAAGGCAGCCCAGTGAAATGGGTATATTTGATTTCATTTTACAGAGGAGAAACACAGAGATAAAGTGACTTGCTCAGAGTCACATGGCAGGGAATGATGAATGGATCTGTGAATTCAGGTCTCTCACCTGCCAATGTCTAAGCTCTCACAGTGAGTGGAAGTGTGGTGCGTCAGTTTTGCAAGTTCCACGATGGGAACTGTGGTAAAGTCTGCATGTCTCGTGAGTGAAGGTAAATGCCAGCTGTAGATTGTGACTGGTTTTGTACTCTGAGTCAGCAACGAGCTGAAAATGAAGAGTTTAGCCTAAAGAAAATGAGTTGAGTGGGCTGTGTAACTAAATCTGTTTTTATTCTCCAAAGCTTTTTCTCTGGGATCTCTGGGTCCATGTCGAAAGCAACCTTTTAGTAAGCTTTATTGACCTGATGTCTGGGCTTTTTCCTCAAAGGAGATAAATACAGTCTTAATTTGGTGCTTTCCTAGCACAAGACATAGAAAATCAGAAAAACAAGATATCTTAGTTGATCTGTTCTTCTGTCTCAAGGAAAGAGTATAAATTAAGCAATTTCAATACCAGGTGAGCTCAAAACTTTCTCCTTAAGGTGAGAGAAAACAATGTCATATCACTCTAATCGGGGAACAGAGAGAGGATCTGAAAATATTCAGTAATCCCAGCTCACGGAAAGGTAGTGGAATAGTTTTGAGTCCAAGTGAAAATAACGGGTGCCTAAAATAAGACATAAGATCATCTCTTTTTCCTCCCCCTCCATTCCCGTAAAGTCTGTAAATTCTTAGGAAAGCTCCAAGGAAGCAGCAAATAAAAACTTCCTCTTAGTAACCCTAAGTCCACCTCAGTGCTTAATAACCCTTGTGGCAGGACGTTTTCCCCTGGAGCAAACCTACGTCATTGCAACGCAGGTTAATGCCATTTCTCTCTTTTCTCTAGTGAGGGGAAAGGACAGCTGTTTACATCTTCCCGAGATTAGAACTGAGCACACCTGAACAGAGAGGTGTCACATCACCTTCAGACTTTCATCATGCAGGCAAAAGAGCATTTATATGTCAGTAGTTCTCAAAGTAGTTCTCTGGCCAGGGCGTCAGCATCTGCTAGGAACTCGTTAGATGTGCAAAGTCCCAGGCCCCAGCCCAGACCTGCTGGATCAGAAACTGAGCGTGGGCCCAGCAACTGGTGTTTCCACAAGCCTTCAGAGAATCTTCCCGCTCTCTGAAGTTTAAGAACTACAGACATGGTCAATAACTTGAATCAGAGGTGGTTGATTATTACTGCTAGTGATTCTAATATATAATTCATAATGGTCTTTTAAAGTTTGTGATATGCTTGTATATAACTATGCATATATTTATGTATTTGTTTATGTGAGACTTGTGGGCTGGCAGTTGTACACACATTTCTGTGTAAGATTTCAATGTTAGGGACCTCTGTCCAGACACAAATGATCAAAATTGACAGTTTGGTTGTGCCTATCTGGGTTTATGTAACAAATGTTCAACTTATAAAAATAAGAGAAACATAGGTTGGAATACAGAAAATAACAAAAAAGAAAAACTTGCTAAACAAATAACAATTTTTAACTTTTTTGTTCTCTCTCAAATTTTTGTTTTTTATGTAAAACAGATAGGTGTGTTCTCCCAAATGAAATCATACTATGCAGATGGTCTTCTAATTTGCATTTTAAATTTAAGACTATGCGTGAATGCCAACAAGACCACCCCCCACCCCACCCCCCACACACAGTCATTTTTAATACCTGGCCAAAAGCCTATTGATAGAGCATTAGGTACTTTCAGTTCCTGTTTTTTCTTTTTAACCATTTAGAAAACTGAAGTTACATTAACAAATAAATGAGTGGTAAGATAAACATCAATATCCTTGAAGTTTTGTGGTCAGGACCTCACGGTTCTGTGCCAGCTTTATAAAAGTTAGATAACCAAGAGTTAGCCAGGCTTCCTTTTCATTATAGGGTCCTCCGTTTTGAAGCTTCTTTTAGATCCTCAGTGGGCTGATAATTCAACATGATAGGGAAGACTTTTCTTAGAGAATACTAATGTGTTCTACATAGTCTTCTATTTTTAATGACTGTATTTTGAAAATTTTATCAATTTATATTTAAGTTAATTCATAGATATCTTTCCCCTGATTGGTTATGACTGCAAATTTATATTTTTATAAAGGTTGTTCAGGCGTTTATACCCATGAGATATGATAGAACTAACTAGAGAGCATGGGAATTGCCTCCTAGGCCATGGCTGCATGACTATACAATTGGAGTAAGTCTGAGAATTTCAATTTCAGTATTACCAGTATAGAAGAGTTATGTTGTAAGGAATGTTTTGAGTTTCTCCCAAATGTTTTAAATACTGTGCTATAGTCACTATGCAGTTTGTAGCATCCCCATTTTGAACCTCATCCTTTACAGAAACTTTTGTGACACCATGATGAATAAGATGTTAAGCTGCCATTCTACCATGGACACTATCTTTCCCTGTAACTCTCTGTCACGTTGAGCAATGAGAAAGGACTCTCTCTTTGTTTTTCACTCCAGTTTAGCTTTGGGGAGCTTGGCTATACTGAAGAGAGATGTTACCCAAATCCCTTAACTAGAGTCTTGAGTATTTAGATAGTGTTGTTCAGTCCCCATAACCCCCATTCTTGGAGGAGGTGAGAAAACACATCCAGATGGGAAGAATAGAGACAAAAATTTCACATGGGTGCACATTAGCCATCATGAAAACTTTGACAGTCATATGTTTTGGAGCGTGGCTTGTGTCTGCTTAGTTTGCTGCAGTCCAACAATACGTAGCTAGCCCAGGAAGAGATTCAATAAATGCTTGCTGAAAGAGTGAACAGAGCAAAACATTTTCATGATCATTTTGATGGGGCAACCAGGAATGCTGGTTTCAATGTCAACTAGAAGGTTATAGAAGAAAGCTTGCAAAACACTTTGCGAAAACTTTCACCCAGACACGTGTCCTCATTAAAAAAAAAAAAAACAAAAAAAAAAAAACTACTAAAAATATTTGTTTTGGGATTTCAACTCAGGTTGTTAAGATGTTCCAAAAACATGGCATTTATTTTCTGAAGTTCAACTTTTAGGAATAAATATTTGCCAAGGTCCATGTGGCCTAAATATCCAACAGCTCATTTAGCAAAATAGCTTGCTTAGAATAATCAGAAGTTCTCAAAGAACTATTGGTTGTGACTACGGTACACCATTAAATACCTGAAACACATCATATCCCATTCCAGCTCCTTTGAAACCTTAAACATCTATTTTCATATATTTCATATATTTGTATGTTTTTGCTTTGCATATTTGCCCCTATTATGAGATGGAAAAAACCTTTCACGCTATTTTTATTTCTTTTCTTCCCATGCTGTCACCTTAAGATGTAATGTGTTATTTTTACACTAACTTGGAAAAGTGTAAATTTTAAAAAATCAAACATTCGTATAGCAGACAGTGCTGTATTTGACAAATATTAACTCACTTAATATTTACATTAGTTGAGTATGACCTGTAGTCTCATTTTGCAAGAAAAATTAAGGCACAGAGAGGTTATACAACTTTCCCAAGGTCACACAGCTAGAAAACAGAAAAACTGGGATTCATACACAGATACTTCAGCTATAAGTAGTCAATGCTTTTACCCATGCACTGTACTGTAAAGTTTTTTGTGATTATTGCTCTACTGGAACATCCAAGGTCATTGCCTCCACCCTAAGGATTGGGGTGAGAAGGTTCATGTTTGAGAATTTATGAATTAAGAGCTGCAGCAACTGCCTTGATTTTCTAGTTTTCTCATATTAAAAGTGATGAGCTTAAAAACCTAGGATTTGTAAAGAAATAATAATTTCTGATTGGGAGGGGGGCTTTTTTCTACTATTTAAGCGGGAGTTTTATAGGAATAAATGAATTTACTGAGAAAAAAGTTGTTTTGTATCTGAATGACAATTACTTAATTTTTTTAAACAGAGGTGAGCACCTCAAAGGGACAGTGGCAATGAAAGCTTGACCTAGAACTAGGATGATTACACCCTTTTCTCAATTAGCTCTTTGCTTTCACCCAATCCTGTAGAAAGTAGAACCACCAGGAAGAGAGACAGGTAAAGCAGTTTAGCACGGGTGCTATTTTCACAGGTGCTCATGGTAATTGGAAAGTGTTAGTTAGCTTTCCTTTTTTTACATTCTCCATGAAGCTTTTTTATCATTTTCTGAGATACACATACACAACAGAGTTCAAGGTTACTAGGCAAAGAGATATTAGTCATTTCCCTTGTTTTAGGGAGAACAACTTTGTGAAAGAAGGGAAAAAGAGTGGGAGTCTACTAGATCAGGCTCTGTCTTAAACTGGTGCTTAATTGAATGTAATATTATGAGTGAAGAAGTAGAGCTTTCTGGTTTAACCTATTTTTTATGGTGAATCCTATTCAACTTATAGAAAAATAGAAGAAAAGCTAACCACCATGGAGTTCAGCTTTCCTAAGACCAGAACTTAATTTGCTAGCTGCCCAAAAAATGTCCCCCAAGGGAAAATCTACCAATTTTTAAATAAACTTGGTAAGGAAAGATATCCCTAATAAAGTGTTGAAATCCTAAGAATTTTTTTCAGAGGCAGTAAGGTTTTATCTAATTCAACTTGCAGACCTCAACATTTTGCTAATCAAGGCAGCAAAAAATTGGAACCTTTCAACTCTAGTTAATTGATAAAATCTTGATCCTTCATATGTAATGAACATGCACAGATAATGAAAAATATTTTCCAATTACTGATGCTTTTGCCAAATGTTAATAAAGATTGTTTCACAGTTTCAAGCCAGTCATTGAAGTTAGTTTTACTTCCTGCTCTTACCTTGTAAAAATATTCTAAATTTGTATGTAAAACTCCCATATGCTTTTGGGTGCTGCCTGAGTGTTGATAAATATTGCAAACATCAAAACAACTTTCCAGGTTATATAAAAACAATTAATTATCATCTTTATTTTTTTCCCTTCACTCTTGAGAATTAAGTTGGTAAAGAATAAAAATGACTGTAGCCAGCATGATCTTGGATCAAGTCACCTGGATTTTCTATTTGATGATATTCTACTGAAGAATTATTTACAGGGGGAGCTGATTGCTGGTGTTAATGGTGGTGTCAAGGAGTAGGTGGTCAGGCATGGGGGAAATGGGGGTGGGTGGCGTGGAGAGCAGTACAAAAAGAGACCACAGCGTTCTACGGGGGGCGCTGCTGGTGTTTTCAGATTAAGATGGGGGATTAAGGAATTTTGCTCAGCAATTTGAGATGCTTTGTTAGGGACTGAGGAGATTTGAGCTGCTTTGTTCTCAAACCACATGTTAGTGAAAAAGCAAACAGGCACTTAATCCTGACAGACAGCAGAACTTGACATCAATTTGCCCCTTGGGAGGTGACCAGGAGTTCTCTGTGAAGGGCTAAAATGGCCAGGCCTTGTTTTCCTGGAGTCTAATGCCAACATTCCATCCTAACCTGTATTTCTCCACTGTGTGACCATAAGTTAGCTAAACTGACCAAGAGTTTTTAGATATTAGAGACCTATACATTTTCTTTTCTAAAAACAAAAGTTAAAAAACCCTTTAAATGCAAACAACCTACAGGGTGTCAGATATTTAAACATATTTCACACAGGCTTAATATTTTGGCCACTCAAGTTTTGAAATGAAATATAGAAAGGCTGAGATTCTTTCCTTTTGAAAATAATGGATGGTCTCTTCTAACAATAAAATCACAGGGCAACATATCAATTTTTGAGCCTATACATGGTTTTGAAATAAACATCAATTCTTATGTAGTCCTTTGAGGGAGGTTCTACTCAACAACCAGTTACACTTTAAGGTCATGTCCTTCAAAGTCACTGAAGTAGGACAAAGCAAACAAAATGAATAGGAAAGAAATTAATGACTTTTTTTTTGGATTGGATTTGATGCATTAGTAACTTATGTGTACACACTTATATAGTCTGGCATATAATCTCAAATTGTGGTTATAAAGCTAATTTTGCCATCTTGAATTTGTGCCATCCTTAATCCATTAACCTCAAATATGCTTTTTAGTAGGCTATTGATTTACTAAACTTTGGCATGTGTGGGAAAACCGTTTTAAAATCATAATGAAGCAGAAAATTTATAAAGCATATTTCAAAACAGATCTTATTACATTAAAAAGATTTTCTGGTTGAATATTTACATAATCAATAGCTCCTGTGCTCTGTAGGATGTAAACATCTGCTGCATCTTAATAATTAAAAAACAAGTTTTATCATCAGTGTAAGGTTGTTACATTTTCACACTATTTACACATACAACTTTGAGCCAAACCACACCTTCGTCCCTTGGGAGGTGACCAGGAGTTCTCTGTGACAGGTTAAATGGACCAGCCTTTGTTTTTTTGGAGCCTAATGCCAACATTCCATCCGAACCTGTATTTCTCAGCAGTGTGGTCATAACTTAAGACAGTTGGAATTAGAGACCCATACATGTTTTCTAAACACAAATAAAAAAACCTTTAAATGCAGACAACCTACAGAGTGCCAAATATTTAAACATATTTCAAACAGGTCTAATATTTTGGCATCACATCCCAACATAAAATCAGGAAAACTTACCTCTGCCATTAACTAGCTACTATTAAAACTACCTCTATACTAACATTGTAGGTGATTTTTTCCATGCATTATGTAGTAAAGCTTTTCTTTTAACATAATCATGGAGTTACTCAAATAATCATTCTCTCAAGATTGGTGAGACCCTCTTCATGTTTAAATAGCCAAGTGATACTGGCTTTCTTATACAAGATGTTCTATCATCACATGTTCAAATGACCATGGACGCGTGATGATAGAACATCTTGTATAAGAAAGCCAATATCACTTCAGATTACCAAAGAGAGATGGATGATTGTCTTTGGTTTTGAAGCTTTAATTTGAAAGAAACTTACCTTCATATTGGCCCGTGGAATAAACACAGAGACATTTGTATGTTTAGTTGCCAATTCTGAAGATTAGGGATCGCTGCCAGTATTTTGCATGCCCTTAATTACTTATTACAAAAACCAGTGGGAGAGAGATCTGAACTTTAAAATGATTCAACAAGATACCCATTCATTCATTTCATTTAAAACAGTCTATGCTAGCCCGTAGATGGCCTTTGAGTTGTGTTGTTTAGCTCTCTGTTTTTATGAAGGTTTACCAAGCATATTATGAGGATCAAATGCAGCATGAGCTGAAATCAAAAACACAGTATTCATTCATTTAACTCTGGTACAGTAGAGAAAATTCAGGGTGACTCAAGGGACACAATGTCTTGTAAAACATATGTACTTAATATGAGGGTCATAAAACTTATTAAATTAAAAGCCAGGTTAAAAATAAAAAGAAAATTTATGCTGCTGTCTAAAATAGCAATAATTTCCCTTCGGCCTTTCCCTTTCGAAGTAATATGGATTCTGGTCAGGAGAAACAAAAAAGCCAATTTATGAAATCTTCATTTGGTAGGACCAAAGGCAAGTCGCTTTTAACCGCACCGTGCATTTGAATGGGCAAGCGGTATCGCTGAAAACACGTGTGAGAAGATAAGATGTTAAACTTTGAGAAGAGCACTTGTATTTAGGCTTCACGGTGGCATTGTTTCTGAGCCTCAACGACAAACCACATTAGTGTTAGCTGGTGTCCAAGAAGAATTGCTTAAGGGATGTGAAGACAACATTTATTTAAATAGTTGGTCTGGCTGTGGACAGCAGTATGGTGGAAAGAGGGCACGGAGCATACAGCATCCATGGCTGTTCAGCGAGGGTGGAGCAAAGCGTCCCTGAGCAAAGCCTTCTATCTTTGTTCAGGCTAAGTGTGGGTTGTACAAAATCCATGCAATCCAGAAAACTTAAAGTCTGGACTGACCTCCTATTCTTGCCTCCCTCTGCTCTCTTTAGGCCACCCTGGGGTAGAAAATGACACATTACCCTACAAACAACTTCAAGGGTTTGGGACTGAGGGTGGCCTCAATTTTCTAAGCACTCGTATCCCTTTTGAATCCACACAGCTAAACAATATGAAGTTTGCTCAAATGTTTATCCTTAATATTATATCATATGATCGCCATTTTCCTAGTTGGTACTTCTAGGTGTAGCATCTTAGGAATTTAGAAGTAAAATAAATATCAGTTTCACACAGGAATTTGCTTGGAATTTTATCTTCACACAAAAGTCTTAAGACTGCTTGTTGAGAAGGAACCTTGCTTGGTCACGTATCTGGTTTTAGGGGTGTCCAAACTTTTGGCTTCCCGTGGCCACATTAGAAGAATTGTCTTGGGCCACATATAAAACATTAATACACTAAGACTAACAATAGCCTATGAGCTGAAAAAAAAAAAGTCATAAAAAAAATCTCATAACGTTTTAAGAAAGTTCCTGAATTTGTGTTGGGCCAGATCCAAAGCCATCCTGGGCCACATTTGGTTCACGGGCCACAAGTTGGACAAGCTTGTGTTTGCTCTTAGGTACATTCCTGCCCTTTCCTTGCTCTTTTGTATCCTAGGGGACTTAACCCTGCAAAGTGCATTGCCACCTGTCTTCTACTAAGGTTCTGCAGAGAGAGACTGAGTAAGGAGGAGGGGAGAGGCCAGGATATCCCAACCCTTTAACCACCTACCTGCTTTAGCAGTAGTTTTGGTCTTGGCTGTATCTCCTCTGAGGTCCCAGAACCTCCCCCCTTTCCTGTGGACCTTCAGTCTAGGGATGGCAGTGGCTCCCTGCTGTTGCTAAACTCTTGGTGGTCTCCAGTTGGCCTTTTAGTTCTTCCAACACCTTTGTGACTAGGTTCATAGTTTAAATCCCTCCGTTGAACTGCCTGGTGGCGATTCTATTTTCCTGACTGAATCCTGACTAATAGAGCAACCAACTGCTTTTTCACTTATCGGTTACTGGTTCAAAAGGTAAGAGATTCTGTTTGAAGTCTTTGGGGGATCTCTCTTTGTCTGTTGGCCAGTGGGTAAGCTACTGGGTCACAGCGGTCACTTTGGCAATTGGTACTCTCTTTGGTAGACGTGGAACAAACAGGTGGGAAGGCAAAATAAGGAGGTAAGAACCACCCAGGGACCTTAGAGGATGGCCATTTTAAGTGTACAAGAGAAGGCACATGGAAGGAGCCATGTGGACACGCTGTTGACCTTGGCTAACGGCCTAAAAATGGAGGCTTCCTATGGTTCTTGGAAAAACTCTCCTAAATCCCCATAATCCATTTTTCTTTTGCCTTCAAAGTCTTTTTTTTTTTTAAATTCTGTAAGTAACTATTCTGCTAGTGTAATAATAGCCTCATTTGAACTAAGATGGGCAGTATACACGTGTAACTCGGCAGTCCCATTAACTGTTTTCAATCAATAGAGGAATCTACAAAATCATAAAGCAAGTTCTCTCTCTCTTTTTTTCTCTTTCTGCACTTGGTCATATTCACTAACAAAACAAAAAGTCGGTTTCCATGATAAAACTTCATAGGCTGCTGTCTGGAAAGAGTTTGCCAGAAAGAGTTCTAAACGTTTGAGAAGAAAAATACCCAAACCCCAAACCAAACTGTTTGCCTTTCAAAATACCATCTTGAAGGTTGACATTTGCAAGGACCTTGAGAATATAGCATGTGGGGACTTTCATCCTGTTTTTCCAGTGACAGCTGGGCCTGGTCCAACCAGCTCTGCCACTAACATTGTCATTGGGTGGCATGAGTGGAACTAGAGGGAACATTATTTGTGCTTTCGGCCTCAGAGCCTTTGGGAGTCCATTTACTGTTCTAGGATCTCACCCTGATCGGAGCCATATTTTCATCAGGCTCTTGGTAAGGCTTGAAAGCTTGAAAATGGAATGCTCTTTTTATTTTTTATTTTTTTTGAAGTCTTTCTTTTGAACCCACTAATTTTATGAAATTTAAAGACATTGTTCATTGTGTAATTACAGATGAAATATTAGAGAAGTGGACTAATTATACACAGTACACTCAAGCCCAATTAAACTAGCATCTGTGGTGAATAGAAGGGTATTCTCTTTCACTAATAAGAAATACTTTCTCAACAACAGAGAATAAAATCGTTAAATTGGATATGCTGTAGAGATTATAAATATCCTATTAGCATATAAAATGAGGATTAACCTTATTTAATCACTGCATGCCAGATCATCAAAAGTCATATTTAACCCCTGTAATGTTTCTGTATCTATTTTGCGAAATAATAATAAAAAACCCACTATTAATAAACATTGCTCACTAGATGCTATTCTCATGTACTAAATTAAACTGTTGGAGAAGCTCAAGTACTTCCTTAATTGCTTAACAAAACAGCAAAACAATTTTTACCTGTTTATTGTGGTATTATGGCTGATTCAGATTTATGTCATCTTTTGTCACATCATCATGTTGGAAAAGTGCGTCTCCCTGTCTGGGCAAACTAGCCTACTTCAAAATAAGTAAAATACACAATCCATCCCAGCTAGCACCACAAGTGACCTTTTGAAAATGTAAATTAAGTGATTGCACACACCCAGGGTGTGTTCCCAAAGAAAATGTATGTGCTTGCGACTTAGTGCAACCATCGCTTCAGGTATTGATTGGCAGACGATGAACCCAGGGTTATTTGTGTTTTAATCTGGGTCACAGTACGTTCCATTGAAGTTGCTCGTCACTCTTGCCTTCGTGATAAATAATCAGGTCTGGGCAGAGCAACCTCTGTAGTTCAGCAAGAACAAGGGGTTATCCAAATTCAAGTTACAGCTGATTAGAAATATTGGTTATGTGCAGTAACAAGAAGTCAATGTCAGCACAGCCGAAGGCACAAGTTCATGTATCACTTTCATGGACTGTGGTCTTTTGCAGCTGAAGGACAGAAATCAGTGAACAGGGGAGGGTACCTCACGAGCAACTCTGTTGAGATAGACTGAGAGAGCTGAAATCCTTTTGGTTCCTTTTTCTTCCCTCTTTGTTTCCTTCCCCTTCCTTCTTTTCCCCCTCCCTCCCTCCTTTCCTTCCTTCCTTCCTCCCTTCCTTTTCTTCAAAAGAATTCTTATTCATATACCTTCTAAGATTTAAAGGCTGTTTTCCTTTCATTCTTGTGCAAATCTTAAGGAGCTTAGAATGTAAACATATTTATAAATTTGGAGGATGATCGTGGCTATCACCACTTCAGATTGCTGAATAGGTGCATTTATATTTTAGAAAATCAACATGTACCCTTTTTTTTTCAGTGGCGCCGGCTTACTTTGCCTAGTTATTCTAACCCGAGAAAACACGCTCAGTCCAATTTCTGTGAAGACTCCGATGGAGTTGGAAAGAAACAGGACGTAAGCTGGAGTAACGGGCCTGAAGGGAGCAGGGCCGCGCGCACGGTCCGGGCACACAGAAAGGTCTGCGTGGGAGGGTGAACTAGGAAAAACACACCAAACACGTGAAATCATGCACACTGTTTCACAGTGCAAGGAAACCGAGGCGTGTGTGCTAGAGGAGCTGTAGGGGACTCCTCCTGCGTCCTGGGACCGAAGCTCGCTGAGCCCAGGTGCTGCTCTGTCGGTTCAGTGCCATTTACTCGGCTCCGTTTTTCTCCAGGTTCGTTGGCTTCTAAAGCCACTTGCATAATAAAAAAACATATATTTAGAAACTCTTCTATGGCTCCTTTATGTTATGGAGAAGGCAATATGAAGTGAATACAGTGTTAATAAATAACAGCCATCTTGGGTCCTTTTGAACAAACCAACAGTTAAGAGGTTCAGCTTTTATATTTGTTCTCCTTGAACCCAATTCAAAGGTACTCCGCCTTTCAGGAGCCATTTTTGCAAGTTATTGGAAGACCTGAGTGAGTTAAAGAAAATCCTATGCCCTCCAATTTTCGATGAGACTATGGATTTGCTGTGACAATATCACTTTAAATAGACCTACTTTTTTTTTTCTTTTCTCCCCAGGTCTGGCTTGCATAGCAATTTAGCCTGGCCTCAGAATCGTTACATTATGGGTAAATGGTTTGGTTGTGACACAGGATCATTTGGACTTCAGAAAAGCAGTAGACAGTGACTAGAAGGGGAAAAAAAATGTCTTTATTGAGTCGATCAAAAGGGACATAAAGGTGAAAACTGACTTTCACTGGAACAGGACTGGGGACCAGGCCTCCAGTGTCCTGATTGTAATTCATTGCTTGTTTCTAGGCCCCATGATAGAATTCTTCCATAACAGACAGAGGACTTTGTGAAATTGTAAATGAGTATGACTTCAAGCACTCCGTGGAAATATATTCTCCCCCTATAGCCCATACATTATGTCTGCTTAGTTATGGTTGCTCACATTTCCCGTAACTATCAGAAAGAACTTAATTCAACTCACACCACATCACTTTAAAATTGTGCAGCTCTCTTAATCAACCTTTGTATCAGCCACAAATGTGCACTCTGACCTAATTTGAAAATGTCTCAAAGTGCTGACTCAAACTGTTAGTGAATAAAGGCTAGTCATTACCATTATGACACTAATGCAATGCAAAATAAAATGAGTTGCATCAGCTGAACGTTAGTTTGCAAAAATATTAGTGACTGAAGCCATTTTCTGTTCATATTTTATTTATACTTATATATGTATATATGCATACATATCCATATATTTATTTATTTATTGTTTTTTGTTTGTTTGTTTTTGAAACAGCCTTGCAACAAATTTTTAAGTGCAGAGGAAGGAAGTCACATTTTTAACACTGACAAAGCCGCCAGATTAAAAGTAGATCATATGTACACCATGATCTCCCCTCCATAAGATGAAGACATATTCTTACTGAATTTCATGTATAAGCAATAACATATGAAAATTATCATCTTCCTCTGTACTTTGGTGCCGGATTCCAAGATTTCCAACAGCTCTGGTACTATTTACTTCTTATTACTTTGTATCACTCACAAATTCTCTGACGTTTATCTTTTGGAATAACAAGAATTGGCAATTTATTTCTTTTATGGACCCTCTTTCCCATTCTTTCACTTGATCAAAACAATTTTTTTTGAGATAGTAATACTCAGTCATTAATTACTTTTGAACAAAAGAAAGTAGTATACAGGACTGGAAATCATTTAGTCTCACCCCTAGTGATAATACTCCGTGGAATGCAGCATCAGTTACCGTTTTCTTGTACAGTTTAGATCGTTTTGAAGAAAAACACATGTACTTATTTCATGCATATACGTCCTGGGGCTAGTATTATTTTCAACCTGTAAACTGATCATTAATACTTGAAAATAAATTAGCATGAATCTTTACTAAATTAGACAAATTGTCCTGATGGTTAATCAGAAATTCTGTCCTACACCCCATTTTGGGTCTCTTGAATTCTGAAAACCCTGAACATAAAAAGTTAGGCATTAGGAATCAAATACTTCTGATTTTATTTATTGAATGGTGACAACAAGCCAAGCACACAGATACAAAGGAGATAGTTGGTTGCTCTTTAAAATTTTCAAGGACAGAAAGTTTTGGCTACTAAGAAATTATTTAACCTGCTTCAGGCTAAGAGAATATAGATACATACATATAATATATAATATCTTCATAATATATCACTATAAGGGATTGAAAATATAGCTAAATCAAAATGCTGGCAAACTTAGTTCATTCACTTTTTAGAAAAGCAAGTAAAACCTTAAAGAAAGATGTGTACACATGTGCTACTATGTGATGATTTTAGTATTTTAGTCCCTTTTACATTATGTAATACATGACTTAGACTGTTTTTATGACCCATGTTTTACTTCTACATTGAGATAATCCAGATTTTAAAAAAGTAAGTTTAAGAAATATCGAAGAGGACGTGCCAAAGGTGGCGTGGGGGAGCACACGAGCACCCAGACAGCCTTCCCACTTACCTAAGACAGAGGGTTGCCTTGCTTTAGCTAAAGTACAATTGTTCTTATTTTTAAGCTACGGGGGTGGGGGGGAGGCATGTGGGTGTGATTGCTGCAAATGGATTGCCAGCCTCTTAGCAGTTCATCGTTCCTGAATGATAGAAGTGTAGCAGCACCCTTCTGAGAAAAATCTTTCCTGTGGATTTTACTTTGTCCATGCCAGGACAAATGGTGTGCTAAGTTGGAATAATTCTGAGACGTAAGACACCTCCACGACTGTCCTTGCCATACTGAGGGGCTGACATTCCTCTTTGGAAGGCGAGGGGAGAAGGCCCCCTGCCCTCTCACTGGGTGATTTACTGTGCGCTCCCCTGGGGCCACAACTGATGATCTGTAAGCTTGTTGAATTTTGAACCAAATACTGAATATAATCAATATATAAAAATTAAAAAAAAGAGAGAAGAAAAAAAATGCAATGAAAATTTATGACCTTAACATTCCTTCAGGGTCAAGCAATTTATCAAATTCTCTCACTTTCTGGTTTCAATTACACAGCCATTGTGGAAGGAACTTATTTTAGCAGGTTCATTTGCCTCAGTGGGGAATACAGGACTTTGGCCTAATGCTTCACCTTTAGTGCAGGCCATTTGAGCCTTAGAACAAATACCAATCATCACTCTTTGGGAAAAAAGAATCTGCATCGGCGTGGCCTGTTGGAATGGGCTTTCTGTCAAGGTAAACGGTTGTCGGCAATGACTGTGGTAGAGTGGCGATAAATCCCATTTTATTGCTGAAAAATTCCAGCTTCTCTCCATGCCTGACAGCTCCCCACATTCTCATACCCATTTGGGCAATTTCTGCGCTATGTCCATCTGGTTCTCATTACCTCTCAACCTGCCTGCGTCTGATCCAGAAAAAGTGCAGGTCAGAAGCAGGGGAAAAGCACCGAGGTGATGGACAAAACAGAAAGCAGGGGGGTGGCCCCTGGGGGTCGGGGTAGAGGTGAGGGAACAATAGGAAAGTGGGAATCCCAGCTTAGGTCTGGACCAGTTGCTGGAAGGGGTCCTTTAGGTACATTGCAGAGTGGCAGTGACAAACCAGGGCCAGGAAGCCAGAGGAACCTGTATCCTTTGATTCTCACATTGAAATGGCACCTGCTTTAAGGTGGAGGAGAGAGAGAGAACATGGGAGGGGAGGGTGGAGGGGAGCAGAGAGAGGGAAGCACGGAAGGGGCAGTGCAGTCCGTCCCCTCCACGAAGTGCCCTATGGCACAGGGCCGAGGACCTGGTCTAGGAGAGCACCACGTTAAGCACCAGCGTCATGGAGGTTGGAGGCCCTGTGCACCGCTGGCATGCTTCTGAGTGCGGGAGCAAAACTCCAGTAGAGGTACAAGTAATGCTTTGAAGAAGAAAACTCTAGGGTCTCCAACAGTAGTGTCCATTCACGTTCCTAAAAAGACTAATATTTAGAGATGAACTTGTCCTGATCAACACATTAGGGACAGTGCAATGTACAGGTTCATGTACGGAGGGGCAGGACTAGCCCTGAGTCACCGGCGTGTTCATAACCCTGCATGGGGCCATTTTCGGAATTGCTGTGCATTTATGCCTTCAGAAAGTTGGTCTCCTTCTCCGAGGCTTAAATCATTTGGATCATAATTGCTTCTGACCTAAAGTTACCCCTAGTCACCCTAAGATGCTTCTCCGGGTCAAAAAGAAATAAATGTAGTAAACACCTGATAAGAGATATAAACAATACAGATAAATTTTACTGGTCGTTACTGTGATTGTGATGAGGTCATTATGTTTAACACTAAAAATAAAATTATGGAAAGTACATTGTAAATGAGGAAGATCTGAGAACTTCTAATAAAAAAATAAGAATCAGATGAATGGTTAGACTGTTGGTAGTTATTTCACCACCTGTTCTGAAGGCAGATTTTGTTTGCAAATGTATTACAACCAGGTAGATTGTGTATTCTTAAGAATGCTGGAGAGCTGTGGCCATCACTATGATAGGATCTCTTACACAAGACAAGTTTAAGTAGACAATACAGGGTTTGGCACAAATAATGCCCCTTTTTTATTTACAAAATTCTGTATCCTAACAATATCATAACTACGTTAACATAACAGCTTTAAAAGGGCTGGACCCTGTTGGGTCGGAGTGCCTTCTGGATCCCAGGGGTGCAGAGTTCATTCCAGGTCTTCAAAATGCTCTTTTTGATAGCCAGACCCTGAAGGGCTCCCATGGATATCTGTTTTTTATTGGTTGAATTCTAATAAAAAAATTATGTTAAGATTTAGCTGCTGAGCTGGACTTCGTAGACAAGAAATACTGGCTTCTGATATTTGAGATTTAATTTCAAAAATTTCAAGCCATATATGCACAAAAGAAACCCTATAAAATGTTCCTGAAATTATAAGTGAACACCACATGGGACATTTATGTGCAGAAAGAAATTGTTTATAAAATTGTTAAGTTAAAATAACAATATGATTTTGATTGAAGTAAATTACAGATGATCAAAAAGTGGAAGTTCGTTATTTGGCAACTTTAAAGCGAATACCTCTGATCAACAAATACAATTCTAAAACAGAACTTCCATGTGTACATATTAAAAGACATAAACCTTGGCTAGTATCACATAGCCATTAAAATGGCCATAATATATGGCATCTCTAATTTGGAAAGTAATTTTAGATTCTTAGCCAAAAAGAATCTCACTTGAACTTTACTTTTCTGGTACGTATATCGGAGATATGTGATCATTGAAACTCTAAGGGATATTTGTTTCTTTTAATAGCACAGCAGAAAATTAATGGCGTGGGAGAGGGCGAAGTGACAGCTTAACTTGACGCTTGATAGCTGTTTACATATACATGTGTGCCCAGATTTCAGTGTCCTGTAAAAGAAAGGGAAAATAAAGAAACCAAAGCATTCATATGGCTTTTAGGGAACTTAAGACACGTGGAAGAAAGTGCTTAGAAGGCTATTGAAATATTTACAAAACAAATCATTTACATTTAACTTTTGTATATGTAAAACCCGCAGCCCCTACGAAAAGACAGAACCAACTTCAGCTATAGGAAATATTTCGGCATCAAAATGGTTAATAGTATTATAGCTTCAAAAGAGCCTATTGGCTCACCCTCAAGGATGCCCTGCAGTTGTTGTTAGAGCCATCAGATGAAGCTAGCCTTCTCAGCTAGCCTTTAGATTTGTCTGCTAACAGTAAAAATAGTATAATAAATCGGTAACATATGTTGCCAGGCAAGGAAAAGTGATATAAATAAAGAGACTAGGAGACCCAAACCAAGTACAATGTGAAAAGAATTTAACTTTCAATCTATTCATTGGCTAATTACCATTTGAAAAGTAATTTGGAAGTGTTACTGTTATTTGCTTATATTCTTCCTCATTTTTCTTTTTTTCTCTTCAGATTGCATTCTTACCCAAATACTCTTCGTGATTGCCTGTTTTGCGGCTTTGGGGTAAGTCCCAGTTTTCCACAACCTTAAGAAAAAAAAATGCATAACATAAAAGATGCCAAAAAGACTTATGTATCCTGATGTGCGGGTTTTGTGAACTATACACGGGTTTGTTGGGGAGGGGGGCGGGGTAATGAAATAAAGAGAAGGGGTTTGTTTCTGCAAGGATCAAGTGTGCAAACGTGCGCTTTGCAAACGAGGAAAGCCACCTCTGGAATGGAAATGACAAAGCTTGGAACACACACAATCAATTATTTTCGCTCGCATTTAAAATACAGAAAACGAAATCTGCTTTGGGAATTGGCTGAAGATTTTATTTAGCTTTTTTATTGAGACATCCTTTGAAAAATGGCATAATATAAATAGTTTTACAAAGCAACAATATAATCAATCTCTAAACTAGAATATAAATCAAGGATTTCATTAACTGCTGGTAGCCAATTTAAATTGTAGTCTTGTCCATAATGTCTATCTATCTATGTATGTCCAAGTTATATTAAAAACCTTTAAATGGCTTTGTAATATCAGCTACATCTAGCTATTATAATAATTAATGGTACTGTTTTATAAATCAATACATGCATTCTTGATAAATTCATATCCAGTTAATGGTGTAATTTAAATAAAAAATTAATGTAATAAAAGACATACAGAAATGGGCAGGAAATCTTTAAAGGTTAAGAAACAAATTTGTCTAAATTCATTTCTAACCTGTTTGGAAAAAGTTTATATTTAAAATCAGCTGAGATTTACCTTGTTTTCATATAACAAATCTTGCCACGTCCACTCGCATCTAGTATTGAATTTGTGAGATATTTTCTTTTTTAACTGCTAAGTTTTAATTACATGCTTATGATACTGTAGGCTATTTTGCTACCATTATACTCTTGCAATTATTGAATATTCCTTAGAAAAATAGAAAACTAAAAACTTCAAACCAGTAATTTATTTTTAATACATGAATGAAATGTGAATGCTATCTTTTTATATCTATAAACAAGCTCTTCTGAAAATCTCCAAAGCGGTTATTTAAGGGGAGAAAGAACTGATTCGTTCAATGGATTTGCACGTGTGAGAGCCCGGCATTTTTACTGCTTTCACTGAATGAACACCCTAGGAATTTTAGAAAGAAAAGAAAAATGCATTGAATAGTCTAAAACCTATTTTAACGCTGCACACGAGTGGAGTAACATTCTGCAGAGAGAAGAGTGTATTATTGTTCTAATTCTAAAAATACAGACCAAAGGCATATTAAGGAATAACAAGATTTAGAAACACAACTTGAATGTTGCATGCTATCAAATACAGTCTTCAATCCTTCCAAATAAAATTTCATTGGGTTTATAGAGAAAGCATTTTACACAAAATATCTTTCAGAATTATGCAGACCAGTCTGCCCTGCCATTCTCGGTGACATGGTGCAGAAATGTTACTTTAATCCACTGAGCTTTTTCTGACATTTTTCTTAACATTGCTGAGCCTTATTTAGAGCAGCCAAGGAGCCGTGTGCAGTTTCTTTGACACTGATGGGTGTTTCAAAATGTTACATGAGAGAGAGAGAGGGAAAAAAGGATTTGCTGCCAGTCACTTCATCAATAGAGCTACATGAGCAATTACTATTTGTTAAAAGTTTACATTTCAAATGAAGCTAAATTTTAAAGATGGCTCATCCTTTTACAAGAACTGCTGCTTGGAAGAGAGGGGAAGAGAATGAACATTCGTGATTACATGTTAAAGTGCACTCAAGTGCTGGAACCATTTAAAATGTATTGTGTTTTTACGAAACCTACAGCAAAACCACTCCTAAGAGGCTTAATTTAGGTTTTATAGGGGGAACATAAAAAAGACCAGGTTACAGCAACATGCTGAAATATGGGGACATTTTAAATATCTTCATTTAAAAACGTATGCTTATTTTCCCTCCTGGGATCACTAACGTGTGTCTCTACAGGGAAAGCAAGGATATGCTACATTCTTAAAAATTATCTGTTAAAGGGATCACATTCCAAGACAGGTTTGAGCATTTTTATTACTCAGATAACCTCTTAGTGATGTCACTGTCTTCCACGTGTGAATCAGGGACATTCAACATGGTTAACCAGAGAGTGGTTGTCTTTAGAAGATTTCATTATCATTAAGAATTAGAAATGAATTTTACTGCCATCATCATATTATTGCATGTATAATATGATTCTAGCAGTGCTAAAACTTACTTGTTTTAAATACAAAACACCTAAGCAAAGGCCTAGAAGACGCTTATAACTATGTTAATGACTTCTGACTGTGAGGCTCATGAAAAGCTTCAAGGGATAGATAATTTCACTTTTCCTGTCTCCCCCTTTCCGCCTCCTTCCAAACCCACCTCTCACCCAGTTCCTATTTGAACCAATTTCACATTTCTTCTGCAGTCACTAGCGTCAGATACTCAGGGACTCTTTCAGAGAGCAAGGTGTAAGTGGAGTAAATAAAATCATGTTTCACTGTTGCTTTGTCAACCCTCCTAGGTAGTTTTCCTGCCAGCCAACCTGCGCTGTTAAAACCCATAAAATTATGCAATAGTGACTTCTTTGGAGGTTCTCTAATCAGATAATGGCAGTGTTTAGGAGGGAAGGGCCCAAGGCAATGTTTCTGGCACTTAACACTGGGGTTGGTCATTACTTGTCTGGTAGAGACCAATAAACAGCTGGTTACTAGCCTATAAGGACCCAATATTTTACATTTATCATGTTTATTTATTTATTTTTTCTTTTCATTTCAACTTCCTATAACAGCAAATATTTGTCAAGAAGATCTATGAGGAATAACCTTGCAGGCCCCTTAAAAATAAGAATCTTCCTAGCACGAAATGATGCCTTTTGTGGGATGATGAGAATGATTTGGTTTTTACAAGAGCAATGGTTTGATTACTTTAAAGTCCGTTTCTTTCAGATGTGGATACACCCAAGACACTCTCCCCACACTCTCCTGTCCCCTTCTCTCCCCTATGACAGGTTCACAGGCTGTAACCAAGGAGTTTTAAAATGCAAACATTTATATTTGAGCTTTGGCACAAATGGAGTCATTTTGCTTCCTCCTGTGATAGGTGATGCTTCATACCTCGAACTACGTGTCATTTATCTCTTTACACATAAAGATACTTTATAAACAAAAGATAGTTTATGGAGAGAAACTGACCATTTGAAATAATAATCCCGAATTTGACCATATTTAGATATCTATGTCTATATCTACATATAGATAGAGATAGATATGTTTATATCACCTTTTAAGGTTTGAAGAGTCGCAGATGCAGATTTCTACACGTTTAAAGAAATCTTGATTGCAACCGGGAAGTTTGTGCATTTTCGAAGGCATGTTGGATTGGAATGCATGGGTCAAAAAAGAAAAAGAGGGATGAAAAGAAGACAGGAGAGGAAAAGGTCTGAATTTTACATGTGCTTTAAACTAATGAATTCAACCACATGTTTAGACTTCTTGTTATAATTTTATTGACTTTCTCTTTATATCTGAATACACAATTTTTAATAGCTAATAGCAAATTGCAACATAGCACCTCTTCTAAAGTGCCTTTTCTTCCCTGAGAACCTCACCTTAGAGTGATCGGTGGTATACCAGGAGAACTGGACCCTGGTTTCACAACCTCATACAAAGCCAGGCCATTCTTGAGGCAAACAAACAAAGGGGGTGTAAGTGATTTCATTTATTTTGATAATCCTCCTCCTGCACGGGAGCATTTTGCTGTCTTTGTCAAAGTGAATGACAACAATTTGGCCAACTCTCTCTGAGCTGCACTCAACAGTGACAGGCAAATTATCAGAGGCCCTGCACTTCTTATTATCAGAGGAGAAGCCATCAGGGGGACGCAGGGAGGATACCTCTCCCTTGTCACTATTTGTCAGTGGGACAAGGGCCACTGCTATGTGTAGCTGACAGGTAATTTCAACAATAACAATTACTCCTATTACTGGTGTCATAAACAATTCGCCCAAGGCATGACAATAGCAAAGCTTTATAATTCAATGCCATATAAATAAATGCCAGCAGGTAACAAGTAATTTAGTTCCAATCAAGCTTTCACCCCGGCATTAATATTGTTATTGCAAGAAAATGGAAAATTGAAAAAATTCAATATGTTAATGAATTAAGAGAGGTTCAAGGGCTAGACAAGAGAGGTTGGAAAAGGGAAACCGAAATTATTATGGTATCATATTTGGTGCCATCCTGAGGGCCACGCAGCAGTACAATTACTTTAAGCAAAGAAGAGGTGCCAGGAGCACTGTTGCCTCGGATGTCAGACCTGGGAAAAATGGTGACATGCCTTTCAAAGTCCGCCTCTCTCCAATTTCTGAAGACTGTAAGTAGAAATAGGAGAATGTGGATGTAAGGTAGCATTTCACTGGCTTTCCCCCACCTGAAATATGTCATATGAAACAGAGGCAGGAGTATCAAAGGAACGTTTCCAGCTGTTTAAGAAAATTGCATCAGCACCTGCTTCCTTTACATTCAGTCTCACGACGAAGCTGTGTCCACAAGCCTGTGTTTACCTGTGGTGAAGGTGAACCCGAAAACCGCTCTGGCTTCCCAGCTGTCCGCCGGTCGGAAGCGGACTAGAGCAGAGTCCCATCTCCCCCCGTAAAACGTCCTGATCAAACGAAGTTGCCGTTTCCGTATTTGTCCAGCGAGCCAACGTGCCATCACGGTGACAGCAGTGAAAGTATTCGAAAATCTCTAATTAGGAAAACTGCAGAGCAATTAACACACGTCAAATTTCACTTCATCAAGTGCCACTCTAATTTTCCCTCTAAAAATTAATGGATTTCTTTTCCCCTTTTGCTATGTGTGTGTGTGTGTGTGTGTGTCCCCTTAAGGCAATGTTGATTCAAATCTGCTCAAGATGCAGCGTTGCACAGCTAAGCATCTTCTTGATTACAATCCGCCACACTTCTAACTGTGCTCATTCTCACTGCCACGGATACTTTGTCAACAGTCAAATTACACCACGCTGATAACAATGCATAATGGTGTTCCTCCTCAGAGGCCCCTGGCGGGGACGGGGTTCACAAACGGGATGTTTTCTTCTCAACTGTTTCTGAAGGCAGTTGGTATGACCAGCCAGGTGTGAATTTTTCTGAGATTAATTTGTTAATTCCAAGAAAAGGAGTGAAATGAGAGGATATGAAAAGGCCTCATTGAAAACAAAAATCAGAGAAAGAATGAAGAATTGAGACTATCTGTGGCCAAAGTTTTGCTTAAACACTTTGTTCAGAGACATTTTCAAGAGCACAATTCTTGGTTAAATACCAGGTCCCCCCCCACCCACCCTTTACTTATGGTCTATAAACACTGGAAGCCTCTCTTGAAGAGACAGTATTTAGATTGTGAGAGAAGTTTGTTTAACTGCCATATCTGCCAGAATCCTCAAAACAGCACAGGACACACAAGATAAATGACTTTTTTTTTTTTTTTTTAGGTCAGGATTGTATAATCCTGATAAATGTTGATTCGTTTTAACTATTTTCTATCCTAGTTGCTTGTTGCCGATCGCTGTGCCTGAGTCGTCAGCACATGTGGTGACTATTTCTGACTGAAAACTGAAAGAAACACAGTGATGAGAAGATGATTGTACATGCAATCTGTTTAGAGGTTATTCAGAATTTGCTGTTTCTAAAACCTGATCAGATCCCGGACAGAAAAGGGGAAATTGAACAAAATTCTAAACATAGCTCTTTGCAGATTCTTCGGGGTGCAGAGAGCACTCACATGGATTGGCATCCCAGTTTCCTTATAATGTAAGTGCTAGTTTTAC
The DNA here is from genome assembly GCA_004026885.1 of Lyroderma lyra. Lineage (NCBI taxonomy): Eukaryota > Metazoa > Chordata > Mammalia > Chiroptera > Megadermatidae > Lyroderma > Lyroderma lyra. The sequence continues at coordinate 78,970 of PVJL010003163.1, forward strand.
TTATACATTTTCTTTCATCATATTTACTCAGTAGAAGAAACCTAAGTTCGCATAATGCATATACTTCGTTTGTTAAATTCACAGGCTGAGTCCAGCCTTTCATTCACTGACAACTAATGCAAAAATCTGAAACTTGGTATTTTGAGGTTTGCATTTGCCAATATTAAAAACCTCTTTCTTCTCTGATGGCCCCACCCTCGTTCTTAAGTGGTCTCTTTCAGACAAAAGAAAATGACGCCCTCCCCTCAACTAGCAAATGTTAGAGTCTCTCAAAACCGACTGGGAGCTCCCTGGAAGTTTTTCAATTAGATTCACACAAATTGAATTATTTTCATTCCTTCCAAACATCATTCTTCGAACTCCTATCAATGTAACCATCCTGGGTTTAGAGTTCTGTGTAGCTTGTTTGCAAATAAAGGTGTCTTGATAGAAACCAAGCCCTGCATACTTTGGAAAAACAAATCCCTGGGACAATCTCATATTAAAACATTACGAGAGGATTGTAAAGGGAAATTTAAAGGGAGAAAACGTGATTATATAATGCAATCCAGCAGTAATCAATTTTACCTTCAATATCTTGCTTTTGTTTTCAAAATGCTAAATAAACAATACATAATGCATCCCTCATCGGCCAAACCATGGAGGCTCTGTGCTCAAATAACAGGAAACCTCTTCCATTTTCCTAACAGAAGACAGTTCATTAAGCTGTGCCACATCAAATAAAACTTTAATTTCTCCAGCATCAGAGTCGCAATGAAAGCAATTGAAGAAGATGAGCCATATGGTACTTCTATCAGCAAACACATATTGCTCATTCCCCCAAAGTTTTCTAATTCTGCTCCCCAGACCTGTGTAATATAGATAATGTGTTCCGAGAGCAGCAACCATGAGCTATCTAGTGTACACTTCTAATACTGTATTTAATGGGAAATAATGAATCATAAAAGCCTAGAGAAGACGGCTTTTGCTAACCTAAATCTCAGCTGTAATTTCATTGTTCTGTGGCTAAGATGCTGTTTGCCCTTTCCAAACAACAGCAGTTGAACATAATTATGCAGCTTCAAACCTGGGCTGGAAAAAGCATCCTTAATATGGCCAAATTTTTATTAACTCCTGAAATTCTGAATTTAGTGATGCACCAATGTAAACACTGGGATAACGAGCATGTGTCCATGTAAAACCCAAATAGACATTTTCTCCTTCTTCTCTTTGGCCAGACTGCTCAATGCATTTATGTTCCCGCCTCCATCCTCTTCTGCCCCCCACCCCCCACCCCTGCACCCCACCATGCAACAGGAGAGGCATGATTAAAAATGAGGAGATTTTCTTGTTATTAGCAAATTTGACATTTGTGTGATGAAATGCACATAAAATGTGAAAGCTACACAGTATTCCGAAGAAATGTCTCCACTCCAATCCAAGCTAGCAAGATGAAATCATTTAGGTAAAGGGAATGCAAAGACCCTCATACATCTCTCCTGCAGAAATACTGGGATTGTATTATAAATGAAGGAACCAAATATTGCTGAGTTTTTAGAGTGATAGTATTTTGACACTTGTGCAATGTATAGTGTTTCTTCTCTCACCTTAACTGCTTTGATTATTAACCTAAACATAATACATATGCTCAAACACGGCAGTTTCCATGTCATGGGTCCAGCCTCTGTCTGCCAAGTTCTTGGGGCTGGGGCTTAATTCCTATTTAGGAATCGTTTTAAAATTTAAAAAGTGTTCCTTTTTCTCCCCACATACATGAACGATTTTAGCTTTTCCATTTCAAAGCTCATCAAATCAATATTTTACCAACACAATGTTAATTTAAAACATCATCAAATAACACTGCAGATACATATTAAAAACATATTTTAATGGTTTTGTTTGTTTTGGTATCATATGAATCAAGGACGATTAAATTAAAAAGAGACTTTTAAAAGTTAGAGATTGCCTTTTTTAAGCTTATTAAAATCAGCATGTTACATGCCTGTCTCTGAATTAGCTGTCTGCACACTTGATTGCCATCATTAAAACTAGTTGTTTGGGTACTGCTCTGTGATGGCTCAGACCCTTCCTCAAAGCCAATTCCTACTAGTGATTAACTTGAAATCTCCTTCCACTGAAACAACAACAACAACAACAACAACAACAACAAAGTTACTCTAGTCCTTGGAAGAAACAGTCACCAAAATGTGAAACAGCACAGCAAGATAGCAACATTAAACCAGGAAAAGACCAACAGGTAAAATAATAACTACAGTAACATCTAAAACACACTCAGGAAAAAAAAAAAGCCGTAACAACACAGAAGCAGTCCATTGATTATATTTCATGAATGCCTTAAAACAAATGTTTAAACAGTTTTCTGAAACAGCGCAGAAAACCTGGGCATGCTCCATTGGGCTGCGATGACAATGGTCTATTGCAATGTAAAACACGCTGGAGGATAAAAAGGTGCTTTTTGTTACCATTTTATCAAAGCTGTTCATCTTCGAACTGCAGGCAGCATTTTGCTGGAATTGCAGATATATCTCTGTCCAGGCTCCTTTGTTTGTGCATCTCATTTGCATATATTTATCTCCAGCTGAGGGTGCTTTCTGCTCATTAAGGCCTCCCTTCACATTATTTCATAAGCCAGCTGCTAAAAGGGATTTCACCTGTGGTGACTGAGAAAAGAGGGGTGAAAAACTAAATTCTTCATAAAAAAGGAAATCTTCTGAGTCTCTTCCCCTATAAATGGGCACCATTTGTGTTAAACAGCCTCTTGTCATGATAGATGCCTCCAGAGGTCAGGGGTTAAAGTTGATTTGAAGGTCAGCAGTAAAACAACAGACAAACCAGACGCCAAACTGGTTCCTTAGCTGTCGGTGGGAGCTGTGGTACAAACAGGTCCTGAACCTTTTTCAACCTCTAATAAAACAGGGGATGAATCTGAAGTGGATCAACCAGGCCCCTGAGGCAGCAGCAGAGAAAAACACAAATAATATCAATATCAGGCAGCCACAGGAAACAATGGGGCATTTCTCTGTGCTACATGCATGCTGCTATTGTTTCAAGGGCTGGGGAATTAATTCCACTTATTTATTTAAGGCGTGTCAACTCACTGCCTAAACCTGTTTCAGTGTCAAGATGAATAAAACTTTTATGGCTCATAAAATAGAGCCATTCATCTCAATGTTCTTTGTGGTGCGTGTATTTTTTTTTTTTTTCTGGCTTACTGAGCTAGGCCTCTGCTCCTAAATGGTTGCATCTGAACCCACTGTTGCTGTGATCCACACCATATTTGAGAAAAAATTATTTCACCAGCAAATGGATCTCAACGGAAATGACATAGCAAAGTATTTTAGCTGCAATGTAATAGTCCCAAAATTCCTCCTAAATACTCCTCACGCAGTTGCATCTATTTTAAGCATGCATTATTTACAAAGAGGAAGTTTTGTTACTTTAGAGAAAAGTAAAGTTAAAAAAATGGAAGCACTAAAATATTAGTTTCCCAGAATATTTTGTATTTCATTTTACTTTAGAAATGCAACCTTGTTAGGGTAACTCTTTCTCACTCATCATTTTTTGTCCAAGTTTTCACTGTTATATAGTCAGCTTGCTCTGATGTAGTAATCAAATGCCTTCTTTAGCTCTACTGATCTAAATTTTATGTTTAATTTTAAACATAAAATGCCAAGCATGAATGGTTAAGAAAATGCATTTAAGTGCGTTTTGTCTTACAAAGTTTTTCAAAGTTCAGTTGCAGAATTAATTTTATTTTGAACTCTATTTTGAACTAATAATATATTTTAATAATATAATACTAATAAACCAGTTAACACACAGTACTAAGCACATGCATTTTCTCATGCAAGTATTAGTGATACTTCAACCCAAGTCACATAAACCCATGTGGAATGTAATAATAACACTCTTGATTACCCATAATATATCTTAGTTAAAGCAAAAAGTTCCAATCAAACAAATATCATTATAGCAGATGCTTTAACAGGTAACATCAAGAAGACGTGACTGCATTATATCAAAATGAGCTAAAAGAAACAGTTTGATACTGTTTTCACACTTTATCCTATCACCGCTTACATCATGTACATCATATACATCACAGTTCTTTGCTCTGTTGCAATGTAAATTGATTTGTGGAGGATTCACTTACTATGGTGTCCAGTTGCTTTGCTTTTGAGGTCTGCCATGAATAGTGTGGCTTTAATTTATGATGCTAGATTATTTCTAGTTAGTCAGTAGGTCAGAGTTTTCCCCACAAACTCAAGTTTTTCCAGCAAGTTGATTATGTGAGAATGGCCCAAATAGAAGCTGTGCTTTCACGTTTTGCCGGTGCACACAGATGCGGCCCTGGGGAAGAGGGGTTCAGTTTATGGGTGTCAACCAGGGCTCAAGACTTAATTGCTCTTTACTTTCCATTTGATCTGGTGCATACACGAATCTCTTCGCCTAGGGGTGGCCCAGTTACCAAGCAGTCCTGTTTGAAAATGGAATTGCTTTCAAGTGGGCCACCAGGCCCTGAGAAAAATATTTCAGCTCAAAATTGATTGGGGTTTAGTAATCCATGGCAATGTGTTCTCATTTAAGTATGGAGCAGAAGATGTTTTTTCTTCTATAACCAATTACAGTTTAAAAAATGCAAGTCGTCTTGCTTCACACAAGGAGCTCAACTTGTGGTTGGAGACATTTTGCAACTTTTTAAATGTTGTTTATATCCGCCTCTTCATAAACCTCTGCCTTCCCAAAGCATTTTATAGCTCCCTCTGTATCTGGCTTATCAATTTTCTTTTGGACCTTATACATTCAATTTCACCTCATTCCAACCCCCAAACCTAGAACCTCCAAGTAACGAGACTGAAGCAAAAACACAGTTTGCTTCCTGCCAAGTCTGCACCCGAGTCTCTCATTTTTCTCGTCCTCTAATCTAATCACTAATTCTTAAACTTGGCCAAATAGTTAAAAATGTTAAGTGCTAGCAGAGCCTTTTACCTCCCCCTCATATCTGTCTCTGTTTATGGAATGGTCCCAGTTTCCTCCTCTTCTCCTGCAGCCTGGGGTCTTCAGGTCAGAACACTGTAAATACACACAACCCAGGCCCGACCCATAAATCTGAGCAAAGGGCAGGCTTATATATTCAGATACGTGTGGGGCGGGGGGCGGGAGCCCGGGGGGATGGAGAACGAGCAGAATCTGATGCTCTGCAGCCGTGTACAAAAACGGCCCAGAGCCGTTAGTGGGGAAGGCAAAAGGGCTTCAGTCTGGAAACATCCCTCCTAATTTCTCATGGATGAGGCTGGCACTACTTGTCCTCATTTTATTTAATTAATTTACTTATTTTTTCCTTTTTCCACATTGCTTACACTCACATCCTTCACTGAACATATTGTCTTGCCGGCAATCAAATTAAACAATAAATTTCATTTGTTTGCAATGTTCTTTTTTACTCCTAAGTGCATTTGTTTGTGTTTTGAACTGGGTATATGTGGTTTGTGTGTGTACGTGGGTGTGCGATGTGACTTGGAGCCGTTTTACCCCAAGTTCTTCTGTACTGTAATTTTTCAAGCCCAAGGCCTCTTACTAAATAACCGTGTTGTTAGTCACCCCATTGAATTCCAAAGAAAAATATGTCTGAAGGAGTTGGGAATGACAAAGTGATAAATGAATGGCTACATATCCTTCCGTCGTCAAGGCTTTTCCATCATTCAAGTCCAAGTCTTTTCCGTAGGATTTTTAGATCTCAGAATTGTCCATGACTCCCGACAGACCATCCCTCTTGGGAGGTGTGACCTGGGAGGTGTGAACACAGGTATCATCACAATAGAAGACCCTGACCGAGGTGACCATGGCTGAGGACGTACTATCACCCCTCTGCCCTGATTCTTCTTTAGATGCCACTTGTCACACCACAAATTTGCCTTAGATACCTAAGATACCGGGAAAATGTGGCACCTAATACGTTTTCAATCAATATTTTATATTTTATTATACATACATATATGTAATGTTTATCTGATTTCTCCAGGTTTTTCTTTTGACTAAGAGAACAGGGTTTTTGGTTTTTTTGTTTTTTTAAGACTAACTCCTGTTCCTCAAAAGAGCTTCTTTTCTTGAGTTGAAAAATTAGTGAGAATTCCATATAGGTAAGAGAATTTGATGGAAAATTTGTGAAGAGAGTAATTAGGCTGTCTGCCCACATTTTAAACACTCTAGCCTCACTTTGGACAAATTCTTTAAAAGGTAATAATGATAATAATAATGATTACCATTTATTGTGCACTTACTTTTAGAAAGCAGTGTATATAATATATATATTATACACACATATATAAATATATATGTAAATTTATATATATAAATTGTAATTCTTACAACAGTGTGGCAAATGAGGTGTTCCGATCTCCATTTATGAGTGAAATGCTCTGATAGGAAAAGTGAACAAACGTATCCCAGACACACATGGAGTCTAGAATGTGAACATGGCCCCAGACCTTGCTCTTCTTCACTGCCTGTCATGGCCTCACGTTCTGCGTCTTCAGAGGGTGTTGTACGGAATGGTGTCCGTGTAGGTCTTCTCCAGCCTGCATGACCTCTCCTGAAGCCTAGCCTTGGTGTTGTCAGCAGCTCCCTGGCGTCTTGGCCTGGCTCTCGCAGACCTCCTGGACTGAGCTCATTGATTTCTCACCCAATCTGCTTCTCCTCTGGGGCCGCGTAGTGTTACCTGGGAGCACTCACCACTCCACTCTGTAGTTCAAGCTAGAGGCCATCTAGCTGCCCCAACACGCTCCTCTCTCACCTACTGTCAGCTGACCTGACAGTATAGTGACCTGTGCAGGGGGCATTACAGTCCCACTGCTTGGGTTTGAAACCTGGTTCCCTTGTTTATGAGCTGTGTGGCTTTGGACAAGTTACTTTACTCCTCTGTGCCTTGGTTTTTCTCATCCATAAAATAGGGTCTAAAATACCACTTATTTTATCAGGGAGCCCAGTTCAGATTTCTGGTATTGCGTGACTGAACTGTTAAAATAGTCTTCGGGATGGTTTCTCTGTAGCCGGGCTCTACCTTCTGTCGCCCAACCTTCTCGCTTCACCAGAGTTATCACTACAAAATAATAAACATGATTCTTTCCTGCTTAAAAGTCTTTAAGACTTCCTGTTGCCCTCAAATCTATAATATTATTGAGTCAGGCCAAGGCGTCATAATCTCCTGCCAACTGGCCTTTGCGGGGTCATTTTGCACCGTGTCCCCCCAAACAACTTGCACTCAGGAGGCAAAAATTGTGCCAGTGATATTCTTTTATGCCATCAGACTTCTGCCCGTGTTGTGCCCTCGACCAGGAATGCCTTTCCTTTCTATTTCCATCTAGTGAAGTGCACCTACCATGCATGGCTCACTTCAAAAGTCACCTATTAATATATATTTTTAGGGCAAGCTAAATTGAGTTGGTCACTTCCAGAATGTGTCCCCCTGTTTTAGAATCTAACACATTAAATGGGAATTATGTACACTGTGATTATTTGTCTACCGTGAGGCTGTGGACGCCTATGGGCAGAGAGCATGTCTGTTTTAACTTCGTATCTTTTGTTCTAGAGCCTCACATATAACAGTAGCCCTCAAAATTTAGATTAATACATAACATACCAGTCTCACTCCTGAAAAATGACTTAAAGCAAATGTGAATCGAGTGCCCACAATGCTGCTAACTTGAATTAGTTCTTGTTAAGATGATAAAGACAGTGAACTTATAACAAAATTAAATTGCAAATATACTGTTCTTACTGTCTTCAAGATGAAGCCATAATGTTTTTTCCTAGTATACATGTCACATGTCACATTTTCCTGACACCTTAAGAAAATCTGCTAATGGAAATTCTTTAGAGCATCAATAAGTTCTCTATATTTGATGTAATGTTTCATTAGAAAAGGATCCAGGTGTTTTCTTTTCTACCCTTATTCTAAGCATGATATTTCCTGGGGAGCGGTATTAGTGATTCTGATCATAGGCTCTGGAGCCAGAGTGCCTGGGCCTAAGCCTGGCACTTACAAGCTGTGTAACTGTTGGGAACAAATTTCTTGGGATCTTTTTTCTCATTTGTAACATGAGCGTCATAGTAACACACACCACTGAGAGTGGTTGTGAAGATCCAGTGAGTTAAAAGCACTTACATACGTAGATGAGTGCTTGGCTTACAGTAGGTGCTCAGTGACTGTGCCTTGTTATTTGGTCGGTGTTTACAAGAGAGGACCTGGCATCCTGGAAGAAAGGCAGGGGTGTTTCGTCGTTCTAGGAACACAGACGGAAGAACCTTGAGAGGCTGTGAGAGGCCCATTCACTTGTGGAAGGACTTGCTATCCATGCAGATATCATTCCAACGCTTGAGCAATTTAACATTTCATTTCATCATTTTACACATGGAGCTAAATCTAGGAATAAACCCTCGTTTTAACTTAGCAGTTAGGATGATTGGCTCCAGAATTTTCCCACCTGGGTTCCAATCCCAGCTCCATGATGTGCTGGTTATAGGACCTTGGGCAAGTGTTTTCATTCCTACAAGTTTATGTTTTCTCATCTGGTAAATGGGGGAAACAAGGAATAACTTTTACCATCTACCTGATGTAAGAATTAAATGAAAACAAAATCACCTGACATGTTTATCACAGTGCCTGTCACATAGTAAGTGTTTAGTATGTGTTGTTTTCTTGTTGAAAGTATTACTGAAATATTTTGTGAAATACATCATACCTATAGAAGAGTGTAAAAGATTTATGTAGATTAAAAAAATAAGGTCAACACCTGTATACTCACAACTGCAGATTAAAAAATAAAACATTGCTAGTTCCTCAGAGTTCCCCACAAGGCTTCCTAAGCACATTCCTATCCCTCTCCTTGAGAGATTATTGCTCTCTTAAACCTTGCATCATCATATACTTTCTTACTTTATTGTTTTAGTTCTTATAAACATGCCATTTAATGATATGTTACTTGTGTATATGTGAGGGCTGTCCAGAAAAATCCAGCCATAAATGCCTCTATTTTTCATATAACATGGCTGGATACTTTCTGGACAGCCGAGATACACACACACACACACACACACACACACACATATCTTGTCTTGCTTTTTTTTTTTTTTTTTTTTTTTTTTTTTTTTTTGCATTCAACAGATGCAACTGGATTGATGTGCATAACTCTAGTTCATTCAGTTTGACTGCTATATCGCATTTTATTGTATCAACACACTACAATTTATTTTATGTTTTTTTCAATTGTTGGGGATCTGGACTGTTATTGATTGGTCACTATTACAAATACTACTGCATAGAACATTGTTGTACATGTGCCCCAGTGTACGCATGGAAGACTGAAACATTCTTCAGGAAGTGGAACTTATTGATAGAAGTGGTGTCACTCAGTTGTAGGTTATGTACATATTCAGATTTCCTAGCTAATGGTAAACTCTTTTCTAAGTAACAGTACATGAAGGAATTTTTGACAGATTATTGCATGTATAGTTCGTATCCTCATAAAAATTAGTCTCTGGTGTAGTCAGTCTCAGATTTTGTAGTTTCAATATAAACTCCAAATACTCCCCTTCTCTTGGGATTCACACCCTTGATCTTCACACTTGCTTTTCACATTCACAGTGTGGTTCTTTCCTACATTGTACCAGGTTGAACTGTGTGACCATTAGAATACGGTAAAAGAGATGGTGTGATTAGGTTACAAAAGCCCTTAGTGTTCTATTTGGGGCATCCTCTCTCTTGCTATTCTTCTGGATCTCTTACTCTGGGGAAGGAACTGCCAAGTTATGAGCAGCTCTGTGGAGAGATGCAGCAGGTGAGGAGTAGAGGCCTCCAGCCAACAGTCAGTAAGGAAATGTGGCTTACCAACTACTTATGTGAGAGTGGAAGGCAGCTTTCCAGCCCCTCAGGCCTTGAGATAACTGTAGTTTGAAAGCTTAACTATGTAACCTCGGGAGAGACCCTGAATCAGAATTGCCCAGCTAAGCCACACCTGGATGTCTGAACCACAGAAACTGTGTGAGTTTGTAAATGTTGTTTGGGGAATGTATTATGCAGCAAATATAATTAACACATATTCCATTAAAAAGGCAAAGACTTCCAAGTTCCCTTAGGGAATCTGTAAAACAAAGCAGGGTATTAAAACAAATAGATTTGAAAATAGGTAACATAAAAAAATTGATGCATTAACAAATCTAGGTGTTATTAAGTTAGTTGGTCATGCAAAAAAGGACTGTAAAGATTTGAAACCAAGGATATTTGTGATTCATAACTTATAGAAACATGTGCCTAGTGTCTTCAAATTTTTTTATTTGCTCTTGATTTAGAATTATTTGAGTCCTTTAGATGTCTGTGTAAGTTATTATTAATGCAAAACATCCATTACAACATAATAACAAAATAACAGAAGCCATCTAAATATACAGAAATAAGAGAATAATTAAATAAGCAATATATCTACCTAACAATGTGTTATAAAGCCATGAGAAGTATTTTTTAAGAAAAGCAATGATATACTCCCAACATAATGTTAAGGAAAAAGAGGGGGATATACTCTACAACCAGTATAAAACCAACTGAATGTTGACTTAAAAGTGAAAATGGGCATCACTCAGTTGAATTACGTGGGATTTTGTTTTTCTTCATCGAACATTTTCTGGACTTTGTAAATTTTCTCTAATAAGCATGCATTATTACTTTATTAGGAATTTATTTAACACATAAATAAATTACTCTTGATTTACTTTTAGCTCTACCAAGCAATAAGGACCACAAACTTCTAATTCTAAGTTGGAAAAAAAATTCTATCAAATAGATATCAACAACAAAGTAAAGGTTGTGTTTGCTGTTTCAGGTTGACTTTCTTTTAAATAGGCTGACCAGAGGTTCTGTTTTAAATGGGACAGAAAATAATGGTACTGTCCCATTTCAAACAGTACTTTTTGTCAGCCTCGTCTTGCGGGGCTAAATTAAAGATGTCAGTAGGCTGACCATACTTACTGTTTGAAACGGGCCAGTATTGTTGTTTTCTGTCCCATTTAAAGGGGGACATCTGGTCAGCCTATTTCTAAATTGTATTGGCCTTTGGATGCAATCATGTTCTCCTATATCTTTTTATGATTGCTAATTCTGTTCATTTCTCCTAGACAAATGAATGTAACCGATCAGAGATGGACATCACAGATTCCGGCAAGTGAATCAGAGGATAAGTTCATGGAATTTCTAAAATTTCACATGAATATGGTTTATATTCTTCCACTTTTACTCATGGCATTGTGAAAGAATGAAAATGATGAGATCTCGTGAAGTGGCAACACGGAGGCGAGGGTTGCTGATGACCTTTCTAGATTGGGAAGGGTGTTTATCTCAGGCAGTTAATGGTGGTATAATTGAATAAAGAGCTTAATTAGACTGAATGGGGTCTAGAGACATTGCCTAAAAAACGGTACAGAATAAATATGAAAATTTATTTTTGATCCTAGTAAACAAATCTTAAAACTTTCTATTTGAGTAGGCTAAAAATATATTTGGTTTTTAAAATTACCTGTATACAAATATTTTTGCTTGTTAAGTTAAACTTGGGAAAGACCTTGAAATAAGACATTTGATTTGAAAGACTTAACCAAAGTCTCATCACTCAAGGAGAACCACTTCCACATTTCAGTGTATTTCTTCTGATATTTATATTCTTAGGCATTTCCATTCCATTCTGTGCTTCTACCTTTTATGCTTTTTCTGTTACTGCATCTTTTCTTCTAGATTGTCAGCTTTGTGAGTCGAGTGGTTATGTCTCTCTGACTTACCATTGTTTCCTCAGTGCTTGGAACATAGCAGTTACTTGAAAAATATTTGTTGAATAACTAAATTGTTTACAATACAATACAAGGAAAAAAAAGATCCATGAAAAATAATGGAAGCTTCAAGATTAGGAGGGAAACATTACGGCTTCTAGGTTTATTTGAACCATCTAAAACTGCATCACATTTTCTTTTCAAAACAAGGAACTATTTTGTTTTATCATGTACCAAATACTGGTCACAAATATTTTAAGCAACAGGAAAAAAAATGTTGCCACATACGGCAAGCACTGGAAATTTACAGTTTGGTGACTTCATAAAGATCTAATCATCCCAACATTACGTTTCTAAGCATTATTTTATTAAGCACTCCATTTATAGGGAATCTTGTGGCCAGAATTTATTGTTTGTTTAGATGTTTCCAATGCCCTCATCACCAAGGTCCCTGGTTGCATGTGTAGTAGATTAAGAGATACAATAAACTAAAAGGAATAGACAAAGCAACACAGTAGATCTAAGCCAAACTAAATAAATATGTCTATTTCTAAGTGCTGAAGTTCAACAAGAACAAAAACAAATTCTAACATATAAAATAAGTGAAAATGTCATAAGAAAGATCCTTCAGCTTTAATTTGTTCTGAGTTTGTCGAAGTCGTTTAATTTATCAGCCACTATTCATAATTATTTTATAGCTTCAAATTATATTTTGAAAGTAATACGGGCTATAAGGAAGCACAACCAAGAATTTAAAGGTAAAATTTCCCAAGGTGTGAATTAAGGACAAGGTATGTATTTTCAATTTACAACCAATGATTCTAAAATCCCATTTGAATCAGCTATTAATAAAATCAGCAAGTATGAAATAGAGCTAAATGCAATTCCTCCTAGTGTCAGGTTAAAAGCCAAATTCCCTGGGTTCAATTTTTAGTTAGATGATGGTAGATGAATTGCTCAATCTCTTTGTGCCTTTCTTTTCTCACTGTAATACGGGGTGATAGTATCCATCTCATTAGGTTGCTGTGAGAATTCCATGAGTTGATGTGTGTTAAATTCTGAGAATGACTGGCAGATGATAAATGTAATATAAACATTAGCTGTAATTATTATTGAAAAGTAAAACAAAACATCTGCTTGTTGTTACATGGTCTCACCTTTTTTCTTGACAAGAGAACACTTTTGTCCATCTTGATAGCTTTAGTCTTTCACACTCATTCTCAGCTTAGATTCCACCTTTCCAACAAGAATGCTTCCCTGGCTTCTCTGTTGGCCAAATCCCATCTCTGTTGACTTAACCACGTAGAAGGTAGAATGCTACAATATTGCAGAGCCAGAAAATGGCTGAAGGCTCATTCCTTTGGAAATTAGTGTCTTTATATTTTCTGACATTCTAGAATTAGCCATAGCACTTGAGAAGACCTGATGCACTTTAACAATCTGTAAGAAAGTATGAACAATCTCTTAAAAATACTTCTCTTCTTAAACTTCTTAAAATGTTTTTCCCCAGAGTACAAGGGATTGAGTACCTCATGTTGCTATTATTTTAGAGTGGAGAATAAAAGAAAAAGAGTCTGTGTGAAGATCATTCTTGACAGGTTTGTTTATAAAGAAACAGAATATAATTTTTCTTCTGGTAGATTTGATGTGAGAAACCAGTTGTCCAATTTGCTGCCTCTTTACTTGCTATGTCTTCCATGACAAAAACCTGCTGTGGACAGAGCTCTCCAGATGCAGGAGCCAGCATCCTGGTGTTTTACCTAAGATTGCAGACTCAGTTACGTGGACCAGTCGCTTCAGTTCCCAACCTCAGTTGCCTTGGCCACATTATGCCAGCTGTATAACCACGCCCACATCAAAGCAGGTCCAGGTGCCATTGTGAGGTCCAATCCAACTCTAAGGCTAGGCTGACCAGATATAACATATCAAACAGGACAGAAAACAATGAATGGTACTGTCCTGTTTCAAATTGTACGTGTGGTCAGCCTACTGACACCTTGAATTTAGCCCAGTGAGACTAGGATGACCATAAGTACCATTTGAAATGGGACAGTACCATTGTCCTCTGTCCCGTTTAAAATGGTACATCTGGTCAGCCTATTTTAGGCCCATGACTCAGATTACTTGTTTTACTGTGAGAGCGTTGTAACCTCTCACACCAATTGTAACAACTTTAGAATCCAGCACTCCAACAAAGAAATCTCCTGCCGTGGACTTTGTTCTGGATGTATTTGCCCACATATATGGGATGTGAACGTCTCTTGAAAAATAACATTTCTGTCTTTTCACCAAGGCCATAGTAATCTTTCTAAATGCCATTTTGATCATGTTACTCCCTCATACAAATTCCTTGAATTGCTCCATTTTTGTGTTCAAGTATGGGGTAACATAACAGTATTTGCATGGCATTCATGACCCTTCCTGGTGGGCCTCTGGGGTCCCACTGCCCCATGGGTGCCCTGGGCTCTGGCCCTAATGAGATTGACACTTCCCTTTGGTTGCTGACTTCTCTCGTCCCAATGCCTTGCTTTTGGGTGGGTTATTTCCCTGCAGTTAATGTGCTTCTTTGCTTTCTCTGCTTGCAAAATCCCTCTCTTTCGATGCATCAGACTTGAGCATCTTGTCCTCAGGAAAAGGTGTCCTAAACCTCATGAGGGACTAGATGGCCCTGCTCTGTACTCATCTGACCCTCATTGCTTCCTACTGCAGCCTTAGCTGTTCTGTCTTGTACCTGCCTTTTAGTGTTCATGTTGCCCGTGATCTGCAAGCTTCTGAGGACAGGGACTGAGATTTCTTTTTGGCAATTCCTACACCCAGTCAGGAGGTAATGGGGTCAATAAATATTTACTAAGTAAATAAGTGAATAAAGCCTAAAATTGACAAGATCTCACATATGATAAAGCGGGACGCCATAAACCTTAATTTCATGCCTGGTAGAAAACTGTTTCCAAAAACTTTAGGAAGAGCAGGCCCAAATCAGACAATAGATATATGATGGTTTATAAGAATTAGAAAGGGTATGAGGTGAGGTTCAGAGACCTAGAAAGGACTTCTTCCATAGACAGATAACATAGCCCAATTATTCAGCCTTGAAACTCACAAGGAGTAAAATTCTGCTTTTGGACTAAGAAGTTCATTAAAATAAGGAAAGTTCTGGGAGGAGAACTTGTCTCAAAGTGACTGAAAATGAGCCAATAATGTGATTGAAACTACTTGACATTTTATTATTATTAATTACTGTTTATTGAACACCTACTATCTATTGGGCATTTTCATTAGATTCTTTAAATTCATAACCTCATTTAATTTAACCCTCACAACATCTCTGTGAAGTAGGTAATATTAGCCCTATTTTGTGAACTGGGAGACTGAGTCTCAGGGAGATTAAACAACGTGCCTAAGGTCATACTGAGTGGGTGACTCCAAAGACCACCAGTCAAAGGAGGGGCAGCTTCATTTATTCTGCACTATCACATCATGCAAGAAAGGCTGGCTCCATTTTGAGTGCCCATTTTAAGATGGTCATAGGCCAACTAGGGCACATACTGCTGGGGGTGGGGGAAGGCTGGTCATTTAGAGGTGACAATCACATCCTCATCTTCTCAGATTTTTGAATCAACTGAGGAACACACAAAGAAGCCAGACAGAAATCCAAATGTCACCCTTTTCAGAGGAAACACGAGCTGTGGTTAAACAGGCGTGCAAACCCCAACCCAAGCACTGGGTGTAGCTGCCAGAACCACAGGCTTCCGCCTGGAAGGGGTGAGCTGCCCAGTCAGCTCGCCACAGAGGGGAAATCGCACTCTGAAGGCAGGCGGTTCTGAAGTAGAGGGCCCTGTATGGACTCAGCCACCCATGCTCAGTGATCTCTTCTGAATCCACCAATCAGGCAAGCCAGTACGCCTCTGAATCTCCTCAGAGAAACAAAACCAGGAAGGAAGCTCTGGTCCTTCACTCTGGCTAAAGTGCTAATCGACATATCAATGGAACCAGTTGGGTGAAAGGACTGGCCTGATGGGTAGTTTTCTGTATTAACGTGGCCAGGCTATGGTGCCCAGTCGTTGGGTCAAACAGTCTAGAAGATGCTGCTGTAAAGGTATTGTTTTTTAGATGTGGTAGCCATAAAAGTTGTGTTAACGTTTCTGGTGGGTTCCCATAGCACAGGTTATTGGGCTTAATAGCGTGTCCTCTAAGTGTGGACTATTTTGAGATGTTTTGAGCATTGAAAATAGTTTAATTAGAGCCTGGTGGCCCTTGTTAGTGGTGCTACAGAAAAGATGCTTATGTTTATGAGAAAGCCGACTCAGGTGGCTGGCTGCTAGGGGTACTTCAAACTATTTTGAGGGCAGTGACATTATCTTACATTTCTGTTAAATAATTATTACAATATAATATATTTTTTCACATTTTAACATCTGTGAGGAGTTTTTTTGTGTCTATTAATTTATTGGTTTTCCCATAGTGCCTAGCACACAACTATGCAAATCTGGAATTAGGACTGTAATAATGGCAAATAAAGAGCCAAATTTCAACTTTAAATTAACCTGTATTTCTCTGTTTTCTCCAAAATTCTTTGTCCCTATGCATTTCTTTTTAAAGTATTCATTTCGTGTGACCAGCATATTTGCAATGTCCTATTATTACTTGGTTATTTAATTATAAATTAAAATGCATAGCTCACAGGATTTTTGACCAGAACTAAGCAAGAAGTTAAAATACAAACAAGAATATAACCTAATTTGTAAATAACATTTCTCCGAAGTCAATTATCTTATTTTCATAGGAAACACAATTGGAAAGAGAAATCTGTTAAATTCATTCAAAAGAATCAAAGAGTTATTGGAATATAAAAAAGTACTGCCTCTTTAAATGTTAATGAACACCAGCTTTATCATTTCTAAAGAAAAGGATTTTGTTTTTAGCTTTTCATTTCCAGTAAAAAATCTTACTGCCTCCTGCCTGGCAAAGGGACACGGGCTTGAACTTGAGATTGGAGACCACATAAATAGCTGCATGGGAAATTTTGACACAACTCTCTCCTCTTTCCTTTGAGCATGATTGTATGCTCTCCCCCTTTTTCCTTGAATTATCCTGTCAACCTTCTTGGTCTTGCCTGTGTCACATGTCACACACAGCTGCTTAACTTTGCACTCTATGAGGAAGAGTCTTTTTGGAGCCCTGCCACCAGTCCCCTGCTCAGATCATTTTGTAGGATAAAGAAACAGAAACCTGAGCAGAAGCTATCACAAGAAGGCAGAGGCTGAAGGGTATTAACAAGACTTGATTGTGATATTTCATGTTGAAGATGACCCTAGCAAACTCTAGCATAGCACTGGGGATAGAAATCATCTACTTGGAAGGTGTGTTCAGCCCTGCAACACTGCGGAGAAGCACTGGATCTTGGTAGAAACTAAGATTCCCTTGGACATAGTACAGCGAAAGTTTGTCCAAATGAAGTCCCTGAACCCGCAATGCAGCATCAGCATTGCTTGGGACCTTGTCAGAAACGCTAATTCTCAGGCCCCAGACCTGCAGGATCAGAACCTCTAAGAATGAGGCTTATCTGATTAAGAAGCCTTTGCAGGATTCCGGTGCCCACTTCCTGTTTGAGAACTACTGGTTTATAGTATTCCAGCTCCTCACAAACCCACCTACCTGAATATTTGGGGTTTTCAAAATAAGACGGAAATCATATCTTCATAGAGTATTTTCTCAAGAAGGCTCTGGTCACATCAAAACACAAGGCCCAGTTCAGAGATCTCTGGGCTTCTGCAGTGGCCCAGGAAACAGGGACAGAGGCGATTTCTAAGGGCTGTCTTCATCAGCCTGTAGACCTGCATTCCTGGAAATCTTCCCTCTGGATCCCCAGGATTAGTAACGATTGGCCAGCCTAGGCCTTGGCACAATGTGACCTCAGGGTGTCCATGCTGAGGGCAAGATGGGCAGCCTGTCCCTGCCTGCCTGGGACTGGGTGGACTCCTACTCCTGCCTGCTCCTGTCGGGAAAAACGGGGCAGGGTCTGGAGGCCTGAGCAAGTGTCTCAGATCCACCTCTACTGAGCTGCGTGACCTTGCACAAGTCCTACCCTCTCTGGGCTGTCTGTGGGAGAGTTGGTCACATGAGTGGCCCTTTTAGGGAGGGGATGGACCCATGATGGTGCTGACCTCATAGGCCTTCTCACTCCCCTTTAGTTCCTATCATGCTCTGAGGATTCTAGCAAAAGGTATCTTTCCACCAAGAATCTCTCTTCTCAGAAAAAAATAGTTTATAAAATGAGTGATTTCTAGGTTCCCTTCCAGTTCTACAAGTTGACAGGCAGGCCTTGGCTGGGTGTCCTAACTTTGAAGCCGTGTGGTGATAGGTTTTATATATGGTTTCAAAGGGCTGGAGCCCTTCTCTGAAGACTTGTTTTCTGGTGGTGGGCTTAGCAACTCTTTTTATTTTTTTTCCCCTTCATCTACTTTCTTTTACAAAGAACAAATGCCCCCAAGTACAATTTGCACTGAGATTACTAGACTCTCAACTTAAACATTACCAAAAGCTATAATTTAGAAATTCTTTTATCTATCCCAGGCTAATAGTTTTGCATGTCTTTATATTGTTTTCATCTGTTTCCTCAAGCCCCCTCCCCTTCAGTTATTGTCTCTGGAATATGTACGGGCTTGTTTAATTTTAGTGCTGAATTTGGGATATGGAAAAGATTAGTTTTAATTATATGACTTATTTATTGAAATGTAGTATTTTTTTTATGTGGACCTTCTGTGCTACAGGAGCAGCATGCTCTTTTGTGAGGCTGTTGCAGAAGGGTGCTGAGATGAGGATCCTGAATCCAGTAGGATCTGAATCTAAAGCAATCCAGGAGTGATCTAGCCTTCAGCATCTCCAGACCAAGTTCTCAAATACTTCCTTCAAGATGAAACATTCACTCTCCCTAGGCTGACCAGACGTCCCATCCCAATTTATATGGGACAGAAAACAATGGTACTGTCCCATTTCAATGGTGCATGTAGTCAGCCCAGTCTCACTGGGCTAAATTCATGGTGTCAGTAGGCTGACCATACAGATCGTTTGAAATGGGACAGGACTGTTGTTTTCTGTCCCATTTCAAATGGTACGTCCTGTCAGCCTAACTCCAGCCTGGTAGCCAACCAGTTCAGGGCTGTTTTTCTCCAACTCAACGGAACCAGTTTGGCCCCTTCTAAAATAATCACCACAGGGCCTAACAAAGAGTTCCCTCCCAGGGAGGTTATACGTATTGAATTGGGTGGAGCTGATGGGGCATTTTTCCTCTTGTTGGCCTGGTGATTACAATTCTCTCTTAAACTAGGTCAAACTGCAACTCTGATGACTTTTTATAAAGAAAGAATGCCTGTAAAGAGTAGAAAATAAATCCTTGATCAAGCAAAAACAAGAAGAAAAATATTCTATCTCAGTAAATTCCTCATTTTGTCAATAAAATAATCAACCTCAACTTGCTCCATATTTCTCTGTGCCAGCGGGCAAGGCAAGAGTTGGAAGTTGGTAGATTTAGATGTTGTCCGGGGGTCCAGACACCATATGCAGCTTTGTCATAAGAGCAGGACTGGTTATGTGATTTGTGGGGCTCAGTGACAAATGAAAATGTAAGAACTCATGTTAAAAAATGATTAAAGATTTCAAGATGGTGACAGCAGTGCATTAAATCAGCCATGGTGCTCTTTGGCACTTGGTGTTCTGTCTAACGACACAGTCACACATTTGTGAGGGTGGTTCAATGAGAGACCCAGCTCGGGAGGGGTGGATCTCCTTGTCCTCGTTTCTGCAGCCCGAGTCACTCAGCTTTGTCTCAGTGGTCTGCCTTCAATTCTCCCAGTTCAAATAACAGCCTCCCTCCTTTCCACATTCACTCCCCGTGGGAGACGATCTCTAAGCAACGTGTACATTGTGGTGCCAAGTAGCTCCCACTGCCAGTGCGTCCTCACAGGCCTGATGCAAGTCATCTGAGGGGGGACTTGGAGAGACACCCTCTAGGTGCCCCTGCAAGGCTGATCTGCTCACGCTGAGGGAATGAGCTTGCGGATCCTCCACTCCAACTACGGAGCTGTGTCTCCCTTTGAGTCTGACAAAATCCTTTGTAATTCTCTTAAATGTCTCAGGCCTTTTTAGCTTTTTCAAATAATTGTTATCAGTGACTGCCAAATGCCTTAGATCTTTCCCTCCTTGTCTTTACTGTAAATACTTTCCTTACTCAGTGGCAATATTATGGCTATTCATAGTAGCAAAATCTCTACGCCTATCTGGTTTTCTTTATCCTTATGTTCTCAAAGAACTCCAAGTCTCACTCCATTGTTGTTTATGTAATTGTCCTATTAAAATGAACTTTGGAAAAAAAGCAGCTCGTTACCTATTCGTCATCTCTTCTATAAAAGGTTATCTGCCATCCCTACTCCCAATGGTATTACAGGTTTTGGATCATCCAAAAAAGTCGGATTTTGTGACGTTTTAAACTGGAACTCCCGTTGACCTAGAGATAAGATTTCCAAAAATGGGAGCGTTTGGAAACTGCTGTCTTTAAATCCAAGTGCTACACACCTTACAAACTGGAGGTTGTCAGAGGAGGGGCGAGAGGCACTTCTATGGAATATTGCTGCCAGTGGTAGTCACCACCAGGCAGTCAAGTTCACAGACATGAGCAAAAGGGTAGTTTAATTTAAAATAATTCAAAAATCAAGATCTGGACTTCCGAATTATCTTGCCACAGAAAAATGGATGGGACATGCAAATAAAATACCAGGGCTGAACAACCACTTCTCTGCGTTCTATTCAGTGCTACCGCTGTTCTGGGGTGGTTGTGGCGGGGAGGTGCACCTGGAATTTCTATTTCTGCAAGTGGGGTTCATCTCTCTCTGGGCCTTAATTCCTCCTCCTGACAGGCTGTGTGGTAGTGGCTGCAGTTTCAGGCAAAAAGGGTTGAAGACAGGGATCGCCTGCTCTAATACTTTCCTATGTGACTCTGGGTAGATGACATTGATTTCCTCATTTTAAAAATGATCATCGTGTCTGTTAAAATGGATCACTTTTTCTTTGTAGGTAAATGAGTTGCATGAATGGAGGAAATACCTGTGAAAGCATATGCAAATTTTTGAAAGAAAGTGTTCTTCCTTCAAATGTTATTTTCCCCTTCTAGATCTTCTGATTGGGTTTCTCACTACTTCCCTGTTCTTTTGAAGTATAAGGCAGTAGGAGTCACGACTTTGAATATTTTCTCCGTGTGTAACTAAATGTGGACTTAGATTTTGGTTCTGTGGCTTCTTGAATCAAAAGTTCCCCTGAAGCTTCTAAGGGTCAATTTGTTCTTTGTCAATTAACCCACCTTGTTCATGTGCAATTCTGGTACAAGAATGTCTCCCTTGCTCCGTGACTTACTTTTCTTGTTGAGTGTGGTTCTCTTGTTTCTTGAGTGGGCCACTCTGTCGAACTCAGCAAGTAAACTGATGGAGTTGAGGCCACTAGCGTTTTGTGTAGATTGTTTTCATATGCTTAACCATTACGATGCAACTTCTGTTCTGATAATGACGTTGTTATTCTTCCCTTTAATGAAATAATGTTGGAAAGAAGTCAGCAAGCAGCATCCTGCCCTTCCTCTGGTTCCCAGAACTCTGCAAAGCAGGTTTCCTTCTGTCAGTCTTTCCGTCGCTCCACCATGTGACCAACTACATTTTGCTAAGGTGGGGGCAGTTTCAGTTTGTCTCGCCAGAAAATAAATCCTCATTTCAAAGCTTCATAGCTTTTCATCCTCCCCATGTTCCTCTAAACACATGTTCACTGGGTTTCTGTAAGCTCATCAAATAATTTCTTACAGACTCTTTCCGTTTTATAAGAAGGTTCCCTCCTATCTTCCTTGACATCTCTTTCGTAAGCTCTTTTCTGACTTATCATAATCCCCACTTCCCGGGAGAAAGAACTGTTTCAGGTAAGAACATGGGGTTTGGAGTTTTTCATGTCAGTATTACCTACTTCTGTGATGTGCTGTGAAAACTTAAGCCACCTTTCCACCCCAATTTCCATAACTGCAAATGTAATTAATAGAGGGCACTTCCCCACAGAGGGTTGGGAGAGTTACCTGAGATAATACATGTTAAAGTTGTTTTTTGGATATCTTAAAATGTGTGTTTACTATTACTTCTGTATATTGTTTTTATTCTCATTTTTACTTTGATAGACTTTCCCATTTCATGCAAATAATATGTAGCCTATTTGTAGTATAAATTTAATTATTGACTCACAAAACATTTATTTACTTTCTTCTGACATTAATTGTTGGTGGCAAGCCAGGTTTTGACCTTTTCTGTTTTTTTACCCAAGGAATTTAGTGTCTGAAATAAAAGGAAAAATTATAAGGGAGAGACTTAAGTGTAGTTCAAGTCCTAAAGTATGCTAATTAACACATCTGTTTGCCTTTGAAACATCTGTGGAAGCAACTACATACTAATTCTCTTAAAAATGATTTATTTAAACATTTGTTGAAGATTCAGGTGTGTGATTTTAATTGCATAATTAATTAATTATTGGTGAGGTCCTTTTATTTCTTCCTAGTAATCAACATAATAAAACCCTGTAATTTATGGCAGAAAAGAAAATGAATAAATGCAACTACAGCTTTCATTTTTATTCTGAAAGTCTGGTTAAACTATTTTTGTTTTAATTAGATTTTTTTCCTTCCTTCCTTCTTTCCTTCCTCTCTTGCTCTGGTTCAAAACACAATAATGAAAACAATGTCATATGGAAGAACTTAATCTAAAAGTTTGAAGACTGTGACAAGATAAAAACAAAGGAGTGGATAGCAAAGGCTAATCTGAACTATGTCTATAAAGTATTCAGGTAAACAGAAGAAAAAGTTGCTGATATTCTGTGTGTATGTATGTTTATTAGTTCATCAACAATTTGGCACATTCATGCCCAAAGAAGCACTCACTTTTTCTGACATTTTGTTGATAGAAATATGATTCTCTTAGTAATTATTTCTTATCTTTTGACATTAGCTATTTTCTTCTTGATTTTTTTAGACTTTGAGTAAGCTTATCAATTTTCAGTTAATAAAATGTGAGCTTGATGTTCTTATAGTCTTAGTGGTAATGTTGTCACCCAAAGAGAACGGCTGGAAAATCACACTTCCCTATCTTCCAATGTACTGGTACCTGAACGTGCTCTCTTAGTCTCTCCCTTGGGGGAAGACACCAAAGTTTTCTGATAAAATGCAAATGTGCTCTTGGGGAGAGTATATCACAAAAACATACTTACCCATTAATAATTTTACTTGAATGAGTATCTGGCAGTAAAAGAATGGGACACAGGTACAGTAAGTATGGAACTATAGGAAGTTCAGGAGGTAGGGACAGTTAGAGCCAATGCCTTTATCTTGGGTATGGGGACAGTCTAGGGCCTTGTGTCTCTCTGTTGGAGGAGGGTTCAGATAGGGCAGGGTTCTAGAGATATATCTCACTCTTCACAATGTGCCTTAGAATGATGACAAACAGAGTAAGAACATGCAAGTATGTTCTAGTTGAGACTAGAGGAGGTACGTAGTTTTAAGGCAGAGCTTCACACAATTCCACCACTCCTGCTGATTAGCTGCATAACCTAAACAGTTACATAAAATTTCTGAAGCTGTTCTCCCATCTGCCAGCTATGTATGGTAGTACTTATTTTGCTGGGTTCCAATGATGACTAAAGGGGATGATGTTTGTAAAGTACTCAGAGCCTAGCCTGTACTCAATAAGCACCAATAAATGATCTGTATGAGTATCTATGTTGATACCTATTAAAATTCTGTGTCTCTTAATATGCCTTCAGTTATATGTAACAGAAAAATCTGATTCAAACTTAATCTTAAGTGCTGAAACCATAAAGAGACTTACTGGCTCACATAAATAGAAAGTAAGTGAGGCAGGCCTCGGGGTGTGTTCATTTCCGTGGTTTAGTAATACTGCCGAGGCTCACGTAAACTTTCTTCTCTCACCCTTCCTTTCTGGTGTTAACTTTCTTCCAAGGCTGGTATCTCTTTGTGGTTGGAGATGGCCACAAACACTTCCTGGGTCTACGTGTTTTCCGCTCCGGGAAGCCTTTCAGAAGAATGAGAAATCTCTTTTCCCAGAGCTCCCTCTGTCTTTATGATCCAACTTGGTCTATACTCATCCTCAACCCAAAAACTGACCTGGGGAAAGAATTGTACTGATGAATTTAGGCCTGAGTCCCACAAGCTCCAACTTGTTGTCAGCTTCCTCCAAACACAGGAGTTGTGAAGGGGAGATGTGGTTAGCCAAGAAAGGGGCCATAGATGATGAGGAGAAAACCACGGTATGAATTGCAGGGTTAATTACATTGAACACACTGCCAGCAAATCTAGTGACTGGAGATAGTTATTTCCCCTGTAGTCTATTTTGGAGAAGGTAGGAAGTCTCAGAGATCATGTAGCCTTTGAGAGGCTTTATCACAGATTTTGTTATACTGATCTCTTCCCATTACACAGCACCATCTCTGTAGAGCTTCCTGCAGTGTCATGTTATAATTTTACATCTGGAAAGCTGAGTGTTAGAGAGTGCAAGGTATTCCTTCAAAGTCATACAACTAGTGGATGGCAGTGCCAGAACTGGAACCCTTCCTCAGCCTAGTGCATTGTCCATCATGCAAAGCCCCAGTGGACAGCCCAGTTATTAGAAATCTTGTAAGGAAATGCATGAATGTGGTTATGTACATGAAAATTCATTTCAACATTGTTTACAGTGACACATTCCTAGAAGAAACTTAAATGCACACCAAAGGGGAAATGGTAAAATACATTCTATTTGTAAACTTAAAAACAATGGTACAGGCTTATATGTGATGAGGAACTTTATATAAATGTTCACGAAGCTACAGGTTATGGGAAGAAAGCTATGATTGGAAAAACATGGTATTATGCTCCTACTTGTATGTGTGTGTGTGTGTGTGGGGGGTATGCTTATAAATGCACTTAAATTTCTTTAAGAATACTAAAGAAACCTAAACAATAGTTGCTTTGGGGAACGGAATTGGGGATATCTGATTGAGATAGATTTTTCACTAATTGATTTTTAAAAACTATCATATATAACATATATTATATACTGCATTTTCACTTGGGTATCAACCTAAGGCCTATAATCTCTTAGCACTGTGATTTTGGGCAAGCTACTGCATTTCTCTGCACCCCTGTTTCCTCCTCTGTAAAAGGAAGATAATGCTTGTCATGCCAGATTGTTATGCGGATTAACTGAAAAAAAGTTGTGTGAAAATTCTTTCTAAGCTCCCAAGGTCCATCCAATTGCTAATGGTGACTATAAGATTTTTCTTGAGGATTATTTCCCTCTGCCCTGCACCCTCCACCCCCCACCCCCACCCCGCCCGGCCCCCATCCTACCGCTTCGGAGACTGATGATGTCTTTGTCACTGAAGGGTAAAGATTTCCTTAGAGTTTCTGGCCAGACAGGAGCACTCACTGAGAAGAGAGACTGAAGAATTTGGGGAAGGTCTATTTTTGGAGTCTATCAGCCTTTTTTCACAACTAAGTGATCATTTTAATTATGGACTGAGTTTTCCTCTATCCTAGCACGATTATGGAATTGGGATTAAAAACTCCTCACTCTATCTTTCCCTGTCTAGAAAAGATGGAAGAGTCTAACTCCACTTCATTTCATTTATCTGTTTGACCAGTAGTTATTGAGTACTGACTGTGTGTTAGGCACTGGGCCGGGTGAGCAGAACAATTCTCCTGTCCTCTGGCGCGTATAGTAGAGCAGACTCAGCAAATATTTATTAACTAGCTAATGTGCACAGTAATTAGCATTTATTTTAAATAAAGGGTAAACAGAATACTTAAATCCAGAAACTCCTACGGCTGCAATTAAAATAATATACATGAATGCCATTTTCTAGTTCTCCATGGCTAACATATACCCATACACCCATCCTAGACATATTTTACAAAATTCAACAATGGTCAAGGGGGCCAGTAGGAGACAGAAATACGAGTTTTCCAAGGGTTTCATTGTGCCTTCTAACCTGGGTCTCTAAGTTTGATTCTTGGCATCTCCAGACATGAGCAGAGGGCGACGAAAGTTAAAAGGAGAAGCAGAGAGACAAGAAAGACATCAGCATCTTTGATGAGAACTTGGGAGGAGCAATCAACTTGGGATCCTCTTTTGTAAAAACACCATGATTCATATGCAGCAACTTTCCCCCTCACCAATCCTCCCCCACTCACCCTCCCCTGCACCCTTTCCTACTCACAACAGAACTTCACTATTAGAGCGCTTGAAGTCAAATAATTTAGGTCTGAAAAAAGAAACGTCTTGTTAGAACACAGACATCATTGACAATTAGCCAGGATTCCAAGGAGAAAAAAAGGGGAGGCCCAGGCAAGGTAAACGCATTTGTGTTTATATAGCGTGTGATGTGTTTTGAAGTTTTCCCCAAGGAGAAAGGCCCTCTCTCCTACTTCAAAAGCCATTTTCATGTTTTTGAAATTACTAGAAATTATGGGCTAAACCCCCTTCACACGTAATTTATTTCACTCAGTATCTCATATTTTGTGATAACATGCAAATACCATATGTTGCACTTTCTCTTTATGGACGGAGGAGGGAAGGAGGGAGAACTGGCAGAATTATCACTAGGCACTGCAGAACCTTCCCGTGAAACCCACGTTTACCATGGTGACGTTTACTAGTTATGGCAGAGCTGATCAAGTGCAGATTTTCCTGCTGCCGAGGCTAAATTGCAAGCTGCTCATAATGCCATCAGATGCTGCTGGGTTTTCAGCCAATAAAAACTTTGGGAATGATTCTCTCGCTCCCTATTTCCTATTGCAGCAGAGTCCCCATGCCATCGTTTGCCCACATTCTACCATGTTTGAACTTGATTGACCTCACACAGCACTTTCCTGGAAGAATGTATCTCCATCATCTTAGGGGTTCCAAATACCCACACCAGAAATCCTAATGTATTCCCAGAGCTTTCATTTTTATTTTTCCTAATGGGTATTTATTTTTCTAAATGAAATGGTCAATATTTGGGAGAATGTATTATTCATAAGACTGAGAGTGAGGGGAAAAAACCACATCTTGTATACGGCTATGCTATTTCATCCTTGACAAAATGTTTTACGCCAGGCCAAGTGAGTCAAAAACACAAAGCTATTATTCAACTCATAGCTGCTTCAATCATTTCTCTACCAACAATGGTGAAAAGATGTGATTTTACAAGCAAACAGGAAGAAAAAGCTTGAACACACCCTGGGAGCGTGTTTAAGGAGTTGATTTATGTTTCGTGCTGAGTCTTACACCTGCAGTTCAAGCAAAACCAACTTGGCTGCCCCAAAGAGTCTGGTTTATTAGGTATCAAGGAGTCGCAAGAAGCCATGTAATTAAAACTGTAATTAACTGGAAAAGGAAAGTGCCACCTGAGTTTTGAGAGGCTGTCAATTTTATTTCCATTACAGCCCTCCGGGTTCTCCTCTTGGACTTTTCTTCCCCCTTTTGCTCGATAAGAAAAGAATATATAAATGCACACTACGTGTGTGTGTGTGTGTGTGTGTGTGTGTAAATGGATTAACATATATATGAAGGACTACTTCTCCTGGAAGAAGGTCACTAGAATTATTACCTGTTTTGGGTTTTCTAGATCAACTTCTCCACAGAAGGAATACTGTAGATGTATACTGCATAACACTGTAGCCACGAGTCACACGTGGCTATTGAGCACTTGAACTCTGCTTAGTTTGAATTAAGATACGCATCAGATTTTAAAGTAGTACAAAAAACGCACATAGAAGATCTCAGTGATATTTTTAATATTGATGATTTGTTAAATGGTATCATTTTGGATATACTGGGTTATATGAAAATGTGTTATTATTTCATTTCCCCTGTTTCTTTTTATTTTTCTGAGACTGGCTACTGGAAAATTTAGAATTACCTATGTGGTTCACATGCTATTTCTATTGGGCAGTGCCGTCCGAGAGGGTGGGTACCAAGTTTCCCACTGCATTTTGAAAGGATGCATTGGAAATATCATCTCTTGCCCTGTCTGCCATCCGTCCGGGTGAGGGCTGGCTGGCATAAAAAAATGGGAACACTTGATGGCACCGTGCAAGGGCGCTGGACCAAGTTTTTAAGGCCCCATTTGCAATTGTGGTTTGTTCAACTCAATTTCTCAAGAAAAGGCTCCAAATGAGAGGTGTGAGAAGCGCAAGGAAAGTTCAAGCGTTCTTTCTTTTTTAACTGCCCCTTGGCCGACAGAAGTTCAAACGCGCCAGGAAATATGTTAGCACCAGAACAAGGAGTGCTAGAAACTTCAAATGGAGGTATTGAAAGAGAGTTCAAAACCAACACGTGTGCCTTAATTTGTGAATTAAAGTGCTGATAAAACAATCTCTTGAAAAAGGTCAATCCATTTACATTAGCTTCTGTAAACATCCGTTTCACATTATTACACCATCTTTCTGAAGCATATCCTTTGAGGGTAATAAAGAGGATTTGTAATAAAGACACAATTATATAATAGTTGCGAAAGTGGCTAGTGATGGACGCTTTTGGGTGCTTTCTATCAGAAACAAGCAAGTTAAAAAAGTATCTTACTTAGTCCTCCTCTGTCTTTTTAATATTTTTCTGTGGTGGGGGTAGGTAGCAGAGATAAATAGTTTGGACACTCTCAAAAAGGAATACAACATCTTGTTTCCTTGTTACCAATATCATGGTGACAAAGTGATGAAAATTGCCCAAGGAAGTTAATAGGTTGAAAGCACCTTTCTGTGGGCAGAGGGGAAAAAATCATGTTTCTTTCTAGCCTAAAATTGCCCCCAACTCTGCTGCGGTTGCACATTTTAGGGTTGCATTTGTTACAATGTAAGGGTCTCCGGAATCTTCCAGGCCGGAACAGAAATATGTCAATGTGTAATTTTGGGAAGTGAGCCTGAGGTACCCAGAGCAGATGACACACGGGGCTTAGGTCCTGATTCAGCTGCAAGTCAGCGGGGCACCGCAGGACCATCTGCGTTCTATAAATTACAGTAACACCGGCACATGCGGCTTGTAAATCACCAGCGAACAGGCTTCACCTTGTGACACACGACATGAACCCTGTTGTATATTCCAATAAACTCCCATAAACCATCTGATATAAACTCCGGATTATGTTTCTTTAGGGGTTGGAATACTTAAGACTTTTCTTTACTGGTCTGATTTCCCTTCAACATGTGAATTGAATACACACAGCGTGTTCCTTCTCTTTCCCGTGCTTAGGCATTTTGCTATTTTTCAAGTCCAGAATTTTACTTAGTGACTGACATGTGCAATTTGGTGAACGTTAGAAAGCCAATCTTTTTTTCTTTTGCCTTCTTTAATAAACCCGTTTCTTTCAACACAACTGTGCATGTCAAAGTCTTGTGGTTACTCCATGAGGAAAATACGATCTATAAACAGCAAATTAATGGCCAAATTGTCAGTAACCTACTTCACCGAATATAAATAAATGCGTACCATAAAGGGTCATATCGTTAATATGGCTTTACTGGGTTTCTGGCAACCTCCACAGCTGCCTTCCACAATCATTGCGCACGCGCATGCGTGCGTGCGTGCGTGCGTGTGTGTGCGCACGCATATGCACGCTGGGGCGCGTGAGGAAGAAGAAAAATTGCCCTGGAGGTAGAATTCAACTTCATTTTTAGGTCCGACGTGACAAGTTCCCAGCAACTGCGTTTGGTTACCCTTATTCAGGGCATTCGTCCTCTACCTTTAGGGAAATCCTTTCCGAAGAGTCACTTCCGAGGCTTGTGATAGCTGACCCGCTCGCTGGCCCACAGGTCAGAGAAAGTGGCACAGAAATATTTACACATGAGTCCTTCACAAGACACCAAGCTTGCTTCTATTAGAAGAGACGGTAAAAAGATTTCCCTTCTTTCTTCTTTTAATTTTTTTTTAAGTAACAAAAACAACAGAATCTAAGTTTTCATTTTTCATGATGGGAAGTACTTTGTCTCTTAAGAAGGTTCTTCCAGTTAGTGTTTTTGATGCAACGTTACCTTATTCCGTGTATGTCACTTTTTATACATATACAGGTGTAAGCAAGAAGGGTGGACCAATACTACTTTCTGTGAAACTTAAACTGAACATATAATATTTTTTGAAAAGTTTAATGGCATCTTAAGGAGCTAAAGGATGAGATGACTCAGAATTAATATTATCGGTCTGATGTATCCTACTCAAATTTAGCCAGAAGTTGTGTTAAATTTCCATGTTTGTCATCTGAAAAATGTATTAACTGTTATTTTCTAGAGTAACCCTTAAGTCTACATAAAGAAAACAGAGTGTTATTTTTATTCAACATTTATAGAGGGTTCATGTACTCTATAGAAATTAGATAAATGTATTCAAATTTATGGGAGTACATTGAGATACATACATACTAACTGTACAAAAAGTTTAAATGTTCAAGCTCTCTCAGAAAATGCTCCTATAGCCGAGTGTAGTTGCCTTAGTGGAAAAGAGAGAAAATTAAATTTTGCTAAAATACACAGCAGTACTACTCTAAATTCAAAAACTTAACTTCTAGGAACTTCTAAATAGCTAGTACCATTCTTTAATTAATGCAGTTTATCCTGTAATTTTAGGGATTTATTAATGCTGGCAAAAATGTTTGCAAATAACTTAGAAAATTTTATGACATATTATGCATCTTAACGGATTTCATTCAGTTTTTCTTTTTCAACTGTAATCAATAATTTATTTCAAAACTCTTAATATGTTGAGATTGAGTATAATTAAAAGATTGTTTGAAATTCTCAAAAGAAGGATTTCAGAAAACAAATATGAACAAAGATGAACTTTGTAGCATTATGTCATTTTCTTTTATTCACATAATTTTTGAACAAGTTCTGCCTGTTTTCTATTACACCTAAATAGTTCTCATTTTTATTCACCATCAAGAGATATTAATGTGGGTGCATCAAATCAGAGTCTGGGTTCTTTGAACTTATCAAACTATTTTTTTCCCAAATATTTGGGGTTTGATAAAACCCAAAATGCATGCTCGAAGCAGTTTTTTTTTTCCATTAATTATTAAACCCATGTGCATTTTGAGGAAAATTTGATCCGTATGGGTTCTGGTTCATTTATGCTTTACTCATCAAAATACTTTTACTTAAAGTCCATGTCCAAAAAATCTTTTGAGCCCCGTTAAGTTTTTTGAGCTTTGCCAAGAACAGAGTTAAACGCCGAAAGATTCAAGTTGGTTGTAACCCAATATCTGTGGAGCATTAATGGGTTCTAAACTTGGATTAAACACATGTTCTCATCCTTAATGGTTGGAGGTACCTCCAGAGGGATGCTTGAGGCCTGATACAGAAAGCAAAAGTCAGATGTATGGCAACAAAGGCACCAGAAAATTCCAAATGCATCACAATTCATTAAAAGCTTACTTGAGTACATACGTGCAGAGAAGTTCCATAGAATTTGAACTGGAAAGTTAAGAGGCATCCCAAGTAGGTAATAAAAAATGATTGTTATCTAAAATGTGAAATCCTAGTATTTGGATAACAATACTTAAATATTGGGATTTGGTTAGAAATAAATAATTGTGGAAGTATGTCATTGACTTTTTGATAGAAAAAATGAGAATGTGGACCATAATGTGTTTTTCTATCTTTTTCTTTTCAAATGTCTAACTAAGAGGTGAGTTTTTTTGCTTTCTGTTTTGCTTTTGTGGTCGTGTGTTTTTAAGTCTTTTGTCTTTTGACGTTTTCTCACCCTGGAACCAACAGGCCATACATAGATTGGATTTTAAGGCACCATCTTTGATTAGATTGAATCGTTAGTCTCAGAAATGCCAGAAGAGAATATAGGCAATAGATGATCATAAGTAAAATAATATACTATTTTTAGAGGTCAGAAAAAATAAAATCTAAGGCTGCCATAACTGGGGTTATATTAAAAAATGAGTCCTTATCTTTTAGAGATTTCTACTGAAATATGTATAGATGACATGACATGATCTCTGGGATTTACTCCAAAATTCAGTGGGAGGTACAGATAAAGCAAGATGATTGTCAGTGCTGGATGCTGGACATATTAGTGGCTATTATTCCATTGTGATTCCTCTAGTTGATGCATTGGACATCTCCTGTGTCTACCACATGTGCTAGCCATTGTGGTAGTAACCCCCCGCACCCTCCAAGCAGGACCTGCCTCAGTTGTACCAAGTAGAGATACTCCTGCCAAGTGGGACATCTTCAGGAATCTGTTGTCATTC
Source organism: Lyroderma lyra (assembly GCA_004026885.1). Classification (NCBI taxonomy): domain Eukaryota; kingdom Metazoa; phylum Chordata; class Mammalia; order Chiroptera; family Megadermatidae; genus Lyroderma; species Lyroderma lyra. The sequence continues at coordinate 111,082 of PVJL010003163.1, forward strand.
TGATGCAGGAACAAATTTGAAAGTGTGAGGAGGTTAACACTCCATAGGCAGTCCTTTACTAATGGTGGAGAAGCTTCTGGACAGTTCTGAGTTGCATCTCATATGGTGACTCAGAGGGTTCCTAGTGGATTCCCCAGTGTAATCAGTTTGATGGGTCTTTGTTCCTTCCCAGTTATGCTTTTTCAGTCTCTTTCTCTCCTTTTCCTTGGAGTATTTCCTAGAAGAAACTGCCTGCATCAATTCCTTATGACAATTTAAATACATACATGATACATAATAACACAAGCCCTTGTCTCAGGCTAACAGGGCTGTTTATGTTTGGACTTTTTCATAATAAAAAGATTATTTTTAAGTTTTTACTCTATAGCTATAATAAAATCTATATTTTATTTTAAAAATATGCATGAATAAGCTCTTCTTTAACAGTTGGAATTTTATATTCTTACTGTTTTATAATTGAAAGCCTTTTATTAATTACACAATCATAATTCTCTGTCAAGAAAAATGTGCCCCATAGACTGAGTTGGAAAAAATGTTCCTGCCACCTCTATTTTTTGGAAGTTTGTAAAGAACTGGTTCAGTTGTTTTTTAGGCAGATTATCTTATAGAAGTGGAGGAAAGTCTGAACAACATGGTTTTATGACACTTATTACTTATGCCAGGCTTTTGAATATCAGTATATGCATCCTATTTTTCCTATTTTATTTATCTATTAAACACGTATTTTTGAGCATCTACTATGTACTGGACATTGTGGAAGGGGCTGCAGGTACAAAGGTGAACAGTATCATACCTGCCTTGTTGGAGTTTACAGTCCAGTGATGATGAAGGACGAGAAACAAGGAAACAACAAATACCATTGACAGGGATGATACCTCATACATCTCTGTAACATTGCCTTCTTAATATCTGGGGTAATGTCTTAAATTTATTTAGCATACAATCACAGTGGAATAATTTATTTGGTATGATTGCTGCTCTCTAACTTGGTTGGGAAGATTAGGTTATCCATACAGAGTAATGTGAGAATTATACAAGACAAAAACAACACCAACAAAAAAACACAAAAAACAATTTTATAGCTCTCTTACCACAGGAGGGGAAAAGAATACATGAAGTTTGCAAACCTAGTTCTCAAAGCCTGATGTATAAAGGCAGAAAAAAACCCCCAAACAATGCATCTTATGCACAAAGCTGCCCATTGTACATATTTATGTCTCCTACAGCAGAATTTCTCAAAGTGTTACATACAGAATCACCTGGGGATCTTTTTTACAATGCAGATTTTGATTCCACAGGTCTGAGGGACTATAAGATCCTCAATTTCTAGGAAACTCCCAGGTGATACCTAGGTTGCTGATCTGCAGACCAAACTTTGAGTGGTGAGCCTCTGTTCACCATCCTCTTTGATCCAAAAGCAAAGAACCAAGAGATAGCTGATGAATTAAATAGGAACAATTTTGTTTCGATTTTCAGAGGTAACTGAGTTGCTGGGAACTGTCTGTAAATATCAAGGCTTAGAAAAATCATCCGAATCTGTATACAACTTACAGAATCTTATGAGAAAACCAGCAGAGAGAGAATAAGGGAACTCTTATCTTCCTGAATGATGTCATTTATGGTGAAACTTAATTATAAGCGAACATCCATCTTTCCTGTCAAACAATGCAGTGTACATAGGCCAAATCATTTTTAATGTAAATACAAATGGTTCTTGTGTGTAGCCGCTGGGGAGTGGTTAATGTGGGGAGGGAGGGGAGGATGGAAAGCTAATTCTACTTTGTAAAGGGAAAATTGCCTCCGTGCCTTGAGAGGCTGTACCTATTAGGAAGGACACAACACAACAAAACAAAACATAAATGTTGGTGCTAGGAAACAGGCTTACTAGTGTCCAAAATGCAGAGATTTTACTCTGAAAAACTTTACTTCATTTCTGCTTTCCAGTCAGATATTCAACCTAGAAATACATGCTTTTCCTGTCAGCATGATGGCTTTAAAAAAAAAAATTAGATGGTGGTGTTTTCTGTCACATTTTTCTTCCCACGAACAGTTCTCGAGAGATTTACAGATAAAGAAGCTTTAAGTAAAAGACCAATTTGGTAAAAACCAAAAATTATTCATTGAGACCAGCATACTATGTTATGAAACCAGAAAATATAGAACCCATAAGCTCCTCTTATTGGTATATAAACTCATGTATTTGGGACTGTTGCACAACTAAAACTGTTCAATTTCTAATGCTCACAAAGTACCAGATAGCTGTGAATCTTAGTGGGAGAAGATAGACAGGCAGACTCACATGGTAGATTGGTCTTAGGTCTAGCAGGGAGCTGGTTCCAGTGAGGTAAGGGTGTGTGTACCAACCAACCAGTGCAATTGGGGTGAAAAGTACCTGTAGTCTTCTGTATATGTGTGTATATGGTGCAATTTTTGCACATATTAGACAAAAATATATTAGACAATTTTGAATAGAGTTCTAAAGTCAACATCTATTAACATGTCTTTTTATACCTGCTAATGTGCTTGGCAACATATTAGGTAATGGGAAGGCTATAACAAGGTATAGAGCATTGTTCCTAATTCAGGAAACTTATAGCAAGCCCTGGTAACTAACCTAAAAACAAACACTACTGCTGTAAGGTGGTGTTCACTTCAAAGGGATGTGCAAAGAAAGAGAAAGAATTTACTTCTATCTATGATGCCTAGGGAACCTTCTACAGAATATGTGTTTAGGAGGTTGGAAATTAGAGTTGAATCATCTCCCTTAAACCAGGGCAGGACAGGCTCTGTCCCAGGTCCCAGGCTTTAGAAGACTCTACTCTGATTTTCCCCTGTTGTGCCCTCCCCCTGGGGCAAAGGTCTGTGGGGCCAACTGTATGTGCCACACAGATCCCATGTCCTCTCTTCTTACCATGATCTGGGCACTTGGGGCTCTGAAATTGCCTACTCCGATGTCCCAGGACTGGGGTGCATGGCTGTGTGGGTGTGGACACCTCGTTGCTACAGTGCCCACTATAAGTCACCTCTCTGTCCTTCATCTGCAGAGCCAACACCCATGGGCCCATATCTACCTTAGGCTAAGCAGTCCCTGGAAAATTTTTGGTGAGTGCTTTGAGGCCACATGGAGAGAACTGTGTACTTATGACAAGACAGGGTGTTGTGCTTCCCAGAGCATGCTTAGGCTTTTTTTTATATCAACCTACTTCTAAGTTCTGTTGGAAAATTGGAATTGGAACTCAACCTTGAGGCTTAGCATAGTATCTCTTCCCTGTTTCACATTTTCTTCACTGTATAATTTTCATTCCCTACCCCCAATTCATTTTTTAGTTATTTTCTTAGAATAAGCACTAAAGCAGGAAAAAGAACTGGAATAACTGTCTTTCCACCAAGTCTGGCCATTTCTCTCAAACCCTGAACACCATTTCTTTTTCCCCTCTTTTAGTTTGGAGAGAATCAGAGAGGGGAGAAGAAAGGAAGGAAAGGAAATGGGAGAAAAAAGAGAAAAGTTTCCTCTGAACAGGTTGTATCTGTCAAGGAATAGAGTAGAACTGCTTGATGGAGAAGGAAAGAGAGAAAGATTCTATCTATCTATCATCTGTCTATCTAATCTATTTACCTACCATCTACAAGGTGTGATAAAAAATATGGTACATGTTTAAATAAAAAGTATTTATTACAGTAAAAGACGCATTGCCTTTAATCCCCCTCAAAATACTCCCCCTCGATTCAAACACACTTATACCATCATTCTTATCACTTCCTGAAGCAGTTCTGGAAGTTCTTTTTTGTGAGTGTCTGAGAAATGGGCAAACGATTTTATCCTCCATCATGGCAGTGCTCCGTGTCACATATTGCTTCTGGTCCAGCAGTTTCAGTCAAATAAACACATTACGGTGTGTTCTCATCCACCTCATTCACTGGATCTGGCACTGCGTGACTTCTGGTTCTTCCCCAAAGTCAGAATGACTATAGAAGATGAATGTTTTGAATAGATTCAGGACATTGAGGCAGCCATGACAGTGCAACTAAAGACATCCATGAAAGAGAACTTCCAGAACTGCTTCTGAAAGTGGTAAGTGTGTTTAAAGTGAGAGGGAGTATTTTGAGGGGAATTAATGTCAATGTGTCCTTTACTGTCATAATTTTTTTATGTTTAAACATTCACTGTATTTTTATCACACCTCACCTCTATCATGTATTTATTATCTATCATTTATTTATTATCTATCTGTCTATCTATTTATCTATTTATCATTATCATCTATCTGGCTCTTCATCTTTACTTCCTCTAACCTTTGGAGCTGACCTAGGATTAAGACAATCTCTTTCTTAATCCAATACCTGGAGCAGAAACCAGTGGCAGTAGTTCATACTTCTTGCTGGGTACATGTTGTCTGACTCGGTTTTGCAGTTTGGAAAAAAATCTTCTTCTCTAATGACTGTTTGGATCTGACTTTCTGAATGAAAAAGCTTCAATTGTTTCCATGGTGGCCCTGTCATTGGCACCAGTGCCCACTCTACCCAGCCGCTAATGAGCTTGGTGAATAGGTGAGGAGGTGGTAGAGGTCAGCTTCCTTTGTGTTTTATTCATTATGTTTTTTGTTTGTTTGTTTGTTTGTTTTGCTTTTTGGTATGTGGGTAGCTCCCTGGCTGGGAATCGAACCCAGGCCGTAGCGCTGACAGCGCCAGCGCCGAAGCCTTAAGCCACTACACCATCAGGGAACTCCCCCATTATGTTTTTAGAGTTATGGGTTGTGTGTCAGGAGCTTCTGTTTTGGTTTTTATTACCCTGTGTTTGTATATGTTGGGTCTGTAGTTGAAAATGTCTTTCTTTTGTTATGACTCCACAAAATCCAAAGTTAATATTTTCTTCATGGGGTGGGCTTTCTCTAGCATTGTGAAGCTGGCCTTGTGATAGGAGACATATTTTGGATGAAATGATCCAGGTATCATTCAAGAATTCCTTAGTCAAGATGTCTTAGACCTGAGAGTACATAATATTAGTTCTAAAAGAAGGAAGATAAAGCCTACATTTTCTTTTCTTTTCTTTTTTTTTTTTTTTATATGTGGGTAGTTCCCTGGCCAGGAATCGAACCCAGGCCGCAGCACTGACAGCGCCAGCGCCGAAGCCTTAAGCCACTACACCACCAGGGAACTCCCAAAGCCTACATTTTCAATGCATCCTTTTTAAAGGAAATGCCAATAAGAAATGAATTGCACCAGTTTGCCAGCAAAACTTGACCACCTTTAAAAAGGTACTTAGGCATCAGATGAATTTACAAAGACACATGGGATGTGGTGACTGCTTGCAAAAAGGCAGGAAATACAGTGAGAACTGTCAAAGATAATCAATCAAAAATGAAAATGTGTTTTTTTCCAGGTGGAGAAAGGAAATGTCTGTATGTTAGAGGGGTTCAGGGAGATTTTGAAGAAAAAAGTATGTCCTGGATCTTTATTCAAATGTAACATTTCCTAGTTGGTGTTATTTAGAACATAGTTCTGAGAAACTTTACTGTGTGTGCTTTGGAAACAGCACTGGTGGCTGAATGAATGGAAAGGTAAACACGCTATTGTATTTCATAGAATCTGAAAAACCTTTGATGGTAAGATGCACCATTATTTATGTACTACTAAGGAAGAAAAAGCACTGCTAATTAAATTATGTCATGCCAGTGACAGGAAGATGTAGCCCAATTCCACTGATATTAGTATGTAAAAAACATTTGTGAGTCTTAGACTTGATGACATTTGAGGTAGCTTCTATTTTAAAAATTTACAGCACTTTTTAATAGCTCTGAGAAATCGCACAGGAAAAAAATAGGTTTAAGTTAGTTTTCTCCCAATTGTGTAACATGAAATACTTCTATTGAGCAAATATCTTTGTGAACTCATGTGTGAAAATATGAGATAGATTTTAATTCGTTGCCATTTTAATATTATTGAACATCAACTTGTTACATGTTTAGCTATGACAGCCTCCTCCAGTTATGTCCTAACTTCTTTCTATACGACCCCACTAATCTTTGAGAACTTCCTTGCTGTGTGATATCTAAAGAATTTCTGAGCTCATCTCCTATATTTCTTGCCCCATTTCTGGAATCAGCCATTTTAAATATAATGTAGTCTCCATGATTTTTAAAAATTTTATAACTCTTTCTTGAGTTCTGTTACCTCATTTGTGAGTTTTTATTTTGGTGTATGATTTTCTTTTACGTCTTGTGTCATTTCCTTAATGTCTTTTAGCTCATCTTGGAATAGATGCTAAGTTCTGATCTAGTTTTCAAATATGTCCTTCTGGCATGATTTTATTTTCTGCAGCAAGCATATTCTGCTCCTTACTCTCTTTTTTCCTATGCTAACTTTATTTAAAATACTTTTCTGTGGGTCATTTTAATGTAAAATTTGTTTACTTAAACTTTTAGAAGAAGAATTGATTCAAAAAGCTTTTCTAACCCCACGGACTTCCTCTTCTGTTGTTTTCCTGTAGTGTTAAAAATACAGTCGGTGGTGGCTTGTTTTAGAATTCTTGACTCTGTTCTCCTCCCTCCCTTTTATCTGTACCTTCTTTTCTTCATCTCTGTCGTCGCTGACATGCTCAAACTTAATTCCACTCCTAGTAGTTTCTCTTCAGTGGGATACCTGAAGGGGCAGGAAGCCATGATCAGTTTCAATAGTTCATAGTGACCAGACTAACCCATTTAAGTGGGCAAAACCCCTCCCAGTTTTAGGTGTTTTTCTTATATTGGCCATCTGAACTTTCCCATGAACATCTATTAATTATTTGGAGTTTGTCTCCACCCTGTTTCCTCCTTCTGCTTTTACTCACACAGAAGTGACAGCATGCTGGTTGAAGTTATTTGTGGTTTGTCTCTACCTACTTATATTTTCAGATTAGTGGGAATATTTTGTTGTCTAGTTTTGTTATAAATGTTGCCTGTGAGTTTTTGGTTTTGCTAAGTAACTGGTCTGCCAATTTTTATGTAGGAATTCTGGAAGCTCTAACAACTATGCTGCTACCATCACTGCCATATTTCTAGAATCCCTTGGAATGCTTTTTTTAGAGAATCACTGTTAAAATCTTACCGAGCAATAGTCATCTGCAGAACCCTGGCTTGGTAAGTGCTATCCAAATCTATGAGGACTGTTAATACTGGTTTAGGGATAGTTTGCCGAATGCTTAAAGCAAAACTGTTACCTTGCAGTTTGATTAAAATCTGTCATGTAGACCATAACAATGTTGACCTCTTCAAATTGTAAACAGCTTTTCCATTGATAGAACACTAACACAACCATTATCTTAGTTAATCCTACTAACAATCCTAGCAAGTGGGTAAAGCAAGTAATAATGCTTATTTTGGAGTTGAGGTTTTGGAAATGCAGAAAACTCCAAGGTCAAACAGATGGTGGGTGGTGTGGCTGAGACTTCTCCCTACAAGGTCATAGCTACACTGCTTTGTTATGAACCCAATTAAGCAACTATGCTGAAGTGTTCTTCCTTGGGTATGATCCAATCTGTGTGAAACAATCTTTTTATTTTTCTTATTTATATTTATTTTTCAGTAACATTTGACATACAATATTGTATTGGTTTCAGGTGTATAGCATAGTGATGAGACATTTATACAACTTTCAAAATCCTTATTCCGATATATCTGGTTCCCATCTGATAGCATATTGAGTTATTACAATGTTACTGACTATATGCTCTATGCTGCACATTACATCCCTGTAATTATTTTGTGACTATGAATTTGTACTTCTTGATTTCTTTCCCTTTTCACCCACCCCTCCCACCTTCCTCTCATCCACTCCAACAAATAACCCATCTGACACCATGCATAGATATTGCAACATTATTGACTATATTCCCATATTATACTCATAACTATTACTTTAACCACCAAACTGAGCTTCCCAATCTCTTCTTCTTATTTCATGCCTCCCCTCCCCCCGCCAACCTTACTCCCATCTGGCAACAACCAAATGTTTTCTGTATCTATGAATCTGTACCTGTTCCACTTGTTTATTTTTTGTTTGGATTACACCTATAAGCAATGCCAACTTGCATCTGTCTTCCTCCGTTTGACACCCCACTCAGTGCAATACCCTTAATGACTTTTGATTGGAGTTTTTAATCCATTTAAATTGAAGGTAATTGTTGATGTGTACCTATTGCCATTTTATTGTTCATAATTTTTCTTTCTTCCCCTCTACCCCATTTTAAAGCAGTCCCTCTAACATTCCCCTTAATACTGGTTTGGTGGTGATGAACTCCTTTAGCTTTTTCTTGTCTAAGAAGCTCTTTATTTGTCCTTTGATTTTGAATGATAGCTTTGCTGGGTAGAGTAATCTTGGTTGTAGGTTCTTCGTCTTCTTCACATTGAATATTTTCTGCCACTCCATTCTGGCCTGCAAAGTTTCTGTTGAGAAATCAGCTGACAGTCTTATGAGAGCTCCCTTATAAGTAACTAGTTGCTTTTCTCTTGCTGCTTTTGGTATTCTCTCTTTGTCTTTAACTTTTACCATTTTAATTATAATGTGTCTTGGTATGGGCCTATTTGGGTTATCTTGTTTGGGACACTCTGTATTTCCTGGACTTGTATGTCTGTTTTCTTTGCCAGGTTAGGGAAATTATCAGTCATTATTTCTTCAAATAGGTTCTCAATTCCTTGCTTTCTCTCTACTCCTTCTAGTACTCCTACAATGCAATTGATGTTGTCCCAGAGGCACCTTAAGCTATCCTCATTTTTTAATTCCTTTTTTTTTAAACTGTTCTGACTAGATGTTTTCTGCTACTTTGTCTTCCAGTTCACTGATTTGATCCTCTGCTCCATCTAGCATTCTGGTGATTCCTTCTATTGCATTCTCAATTTCAGTTATAGTATTCTTCATTTCTGACTGGTTCTTTTTTATGGTTTCTATGTCCTTCTTTATGCTTGCTATCTCTCTGTTGAAGTTTTCATTAAGTTCCTTGAGCATCCTTAAAATCATCATTTTGAGCTCTATATCTAATCGATTGCTTGCCTCCATCTTGTTTAGTTCTTCTGGAATTTTCTGCTGTTCTTTTATTTGAAATGTACTTTTTTGTTTCCTCATTTTGGATAATTGTCTGTATTTGTTTCTATGTATTAGGTAGATCGGCTATGTTTCCCAGTATTGCTGGCTAGCCTTATATAGTAGATACCCTGTGGGACCCTGGCACTGTTTCCCTGGTCACCTGCACTGGGTGTCTTGCAGATTCTGATTTTAGGTCAGTGATGTGCCTGGAGATACTCAGCAAAAGTCTCAGAGTACACCAATGCTGGTTGTCACCAGCCTGGGGCCTTAAATAGTTTTCCAAAGAAGACTGTAATGTGGGTGGGGCTGGCTGCTTACTGGAGAAAGTGCCTTTGGCATTGGTGGAGTTGGATTAAGTGAATTCCCAGTGAGTCAGCAGGGTGGAACAGGTAAAGCTCAATAGACCAATCAGGTTCAGATTTGGCCATGTGGGGACTGGTGCAACATAGGAAACATGGTGCCCACCAGCCTATTGCATGGGAGGAGAACACACCCAAGAAAAATGACGACTGTCCTCCGGCCCTTGCTCCAAAGCCACACACCTTGGTCTGTCTTCTGTATGCTTCCAACAGCCCCTGATTCACTGCCTCTCTACTGGAGCCCAGGGTGAGTACCTGTGAGTAACTGAGTCTGCATGGGCACATTAAGAGGATGTCTGGGTTTCCTAGAGCCTTCCGTCCCAACTGGATGGTCAGAGTCTCCACTATTTTTCATAGTCAGATATTGTAGAGGTCCTCTTCCCAGTACCAGTGCCCTGGGCTAGGGAGCCTGGTGTGGGGCTGGGGTCCCTTGCTCCTTTGGGGGAACCTCTATGACTGAGATACCCCTCCTAATTCTCTGCTGCCATCAAAGGTTTTGCTCCTTTCATGTCTGCACCCCTCCTACCAGTCTAGTTGTCGCCTCCTGTTTTTTGTATCCTTAGTTATAAAGCTTGTGTTCAGCTAGACTTCAGATGGTTCTCCAGGTTGGTTGTTCAGTAATTTAGTTATAATTTTAATGTGTTCACGGAATGAAGCAGGCACAGTGTTTATTTACTCCACCATCTTGGATCTCCTCTGTATTGAAACAAAATTTTAATGGTTGCTCTATCTCTGAGAAAAAGGATAAGAACCTTCTGCTCAAGGGAGATGTTCTGGGGGAAACTTTAGGCACAACTCACCATTTAGATGTTGTCTCAGTCTGTTTAGGCCTCTATAATAAAAATACCATAGACTGGATGGCTTACACAGCAGACATTTACTTTTCCCAGTTGCAGAGCCTGGGAAGACCTAGGTCAAGGTATACACAGATTCAGTTTTTGGTGAGAATTTAACTTCCTGGTTCCTAAACAGCTTCCTCCTGTTGTGTTCTCATATGGTGGAGTGGGAGTGAGAGAGGTCTCTTTTATAAGGGCACTAATCACTTTCACAAAGCCCTACTTTTAAATGCCATCATAGCTGGGATTATGTTTCAACATATGGATTTAGGGGTGGGGGCCACAAATACTTAGCCCATAGGGGATATATAAATCTTTGCCTCAAACCAAACCCTGCATGCACCTCTGGTCTTGGTGTATTGGGCTGTCCCACATGAGTCTTTTATGCTCCTTAAGGCTGACTTAATGGCCTGACCAGTGCCTTTATTTTTTTGGATCCTAATCTGAGCAGAGGGTAGAGATGCCTCTTTGAATGTGGAAGAAATTTCATACCTATTATACCACATTAGTCTGAGGGGAGAAGAGAGAAAAAGGCTCACAGGATGAAAGCCAAATGTGAAATTTTAAAGGGAACATGCCGCAGGCACCCGTGCGATATAAACTTCCTTCCCAGTTATACTGGGGGTCTCTGCACCTAACCCTACCCCTCCTCTCTCGCCCCCTGCTGAGTGCTGAGATATAGTAGTGGCACCCATCTCGGTTCACATCAGCATTTTTCCTCTCTGGAGTTGGAGGAGGGCAGAAGTGACGAGTTGAGAGAAGGTTAAGTTGACCTTTGCTTATTATCTATCCAATGGAAGTTGGACTAATTGGAAAATAATTTAGCAGTAGGAATTAAGTCGTGTCCTCCTTTCTTCCAGAAGTCTATGCTTCATTCTCCTGTGAATCCTTTGCCTCCTCACCCCCCGGCCCCCCAAGGCTCTCCAGTGACCTACCTTTGGACTTTCCTACTGCTCTTAGTTCTAAGCATGGGGAGGGTACCTTTCTAACTCCAAACACCTATTTGTCGTTGGTCTTCTTTCACTTACATATACTCATGTTTCTGTCAAAGACATGCAAAGTTACTTCTTCTGATGACACTTCCAATAAAAGTATTAGCTGCTTGAGGCAAAGGCTGATTGCTTCTTCCTTTTTTACTGCCCTCAAGACTGAATATAGAACATTCCACACATTATTAACTAATAAGTGATGTTGATTGATGGGATTTACAGGTAAATATGCATTAATTTTTAAGTAATAAGGTGAAAGAACTTTGCTTCCCTTAAATTTCACTGACAGAACTCAATAGCAATCATGGTTCTGAAAGGAAAAAATCATTTGAAGGGAAAAACAAGGCACAGGTTTAATTAAAAGAAAAAAAAAGGTAGTATATGAACATAAAAGAGGATGAAAAGCCAGATAGACTGATGGCCATATCTAAGAATAAAGAACTAGGCTGTGTGTCTTCCTGAGAGCCAGATCAGCAAACAGCTCATGGGCCATGTGGCTAGTCTCCAGTTTTTTTCTTTTTTAAGATTTTTATTAAAATATAGCTAACATACAATATTATATTGGTTTCAGGTGTATATAATAGTTTTTCAGCATTTATATACCTAAAGAAGTGATTACCATAAGCCCAGGAACCATCTGACACCGTACAATGCTATCACAATATCATTGACTATATTGCCTGTGCTGTACATTACATCCCCATCACTTATTTATTTTATACTTGGAAATTTGAACCTCTTATTCCCCTTCCCCTTACCTCCTTTTAATTGTTTAAGTACAGTTGACATTCAATATTATTTTATATTTTATGTGTACAACATAGTGTTTAGACATTTATATAATTTAAGAAGTGATACACCTCACTAGTCTAGTACCCACTTGGCATTAAACATAGTTATTACCATATTATTGACTATATTCCCTATGCTTTACTTTATATCTCCATGACTATTTTGTCACTACCAATTTGTACTTCTTAATCTCTTGCCCTTTTTATCCATTCCCCCAAACCCCTTCTCATCTGGCAACCATCAAAATATTCTCTGTATCTGTTAGTTTGTTTCTGTTTTGTTTGTTTGTTTATTTTGTTTTTTAAACTCCATATATAACGAAATCACTTTACATCTGTCTTTCTCTGTCTGACACTTTATTCAGCACAATACCCTCCAGATTCAACTGTGCTGTTGCAGATGGAAAGAACCCATTTCCTCCTCTGGCCGAACAATATTTCATTGTACTTATGTACTAACTACTCTTTAACCGCTCATTCATTGACGAACACACAGGCTGCCTCCACAGCTTGGCCATTGTGAACAGTGCTGCAATGAACATATAGATGCACACGTCCCCTTGAAGTAACATTTTGGGATTTTTTAGATAAATACACAGAAGTGGAATTACTGAGTCCTTCTTTGTCTCTTGTTACAGCCTTTGTTTTAAAGTTTATTTTGTCTGGTGTAAGTATTACTACTACAGCTTTTATTTTTTTCATTTCCATTTTCATGAAATATCTTTTTTCATTCTTTTACTTTCAGTCTGTGTGTGTCTTTTGATATGAAGTGAGTATCTTGTAGGCAGCTTATATAAGATTCTTATTTACTTACCCATTCAGCCACCCTTTCTTTTGATTAGATTATTTAACCATTTACATTTAAAGTAACAATAGATTTAATAATTTAATTTAAATTTAAATAAATGTAGTTAGTGACATTTTATTTATATTTTTATTTATGTTTATCTTTTTCATCTTAAAGAAGACTTCCTAAGATCCCTTGTAATTCTGATTTGGTGTTGAAAAACTTTAAATTATTCTTGTCTGGGAAGCTCTTTATCTGTCCTTCAATTCTAAATGAATTTTGCTGGGTAAAGTAATATTGGTTGTAGGTCCTTGCTTTTCATCATTTTGAATATTTTGTGCCAACTCCCTCTAGCCTGCCAAGTTTCTGTTGAGAAATCAGCTAATAGTCTTATGGCAGTGCCCTTGTACGTAACTGACTGCTTTTCTCTTGCTGCTTTTTTATTTTTTCTTTGTCTTCAACCTTTGACATTTTAATTATGATGAGTCTTGGTGTGGGCCTCTTTGAGTTATCTTGTTTGAAACTCTCTGCACTTCTTGGACTTGTATATTTATTTTCTGAAACAAGTTAGGGAAGTTTTCTGTCATCATTTCTTCAAATAGGTTTTCAATTCCTGATCTTTCTCTTCTCCTTCTGGAACCCCTTGTGATGAGAATGTTGATACACTTGATGTTGTCCCAGAAGCCCTTAAACTATCCTCATTTTTCTGGATTCTTTTTTCTTTTGATATTCTAATTGAGTATTTTCTGCTACCTTATTTTCTAAATCACTGATTTGATTCTTTGCTTCATTTAATCTACTGTTGATTCCTTCTAAAATAGGAGTGTCCAACTTTTTGGCTTCCCTGGGCCACACTGGAAAAAGAATAGTCTTGGGCAACACATAAAACAGATTAACACTAATGATAGCTGATAGGCTAAAAAATGTCCTGTGCATAATTTTTGTAGTATTTTAAGAAAATTTATAAATTTGTTTTGGGCCACATTTAAAGCCATTCTGGGCCACATGCAGCCTGCAGGCTGCAGGTTGGACATGCTTGCTCTAAAGTATTTTTTATTTCAGTTATTGTATTCTTTATTTCTGACTCCATTTTTGTGTTTTCTTTCTCCATTTTTATGTTCCCTGTCTCTTTCTTGAAGTTCTTTTTAGATCATTGAGCATCCTTATAATCAGTGTTTTGAACTCTGCATCTGGTAGATTGCTTGTCTCCATTGAGTTAAGTTCTTTTTCTGGAGGTTTGTTCTGTTCTTTTGTTTGGGACATGTTTCTTTGTCTCCTTATTTTGGCTGCCTCCCTGTATTTGTTTCTATGTATTAGGTAGGGCTGTTATGTTTCCTGGTCTTAGTAGAGTGTCCTTATGTAGTAACTGTGCTGAAAGGCTCAGTGGCAGAATCTTCCTAGTCATCTGAGCTGGGTACTTCAAGTGTGTCCCTTGTGTGGGTTATGTTGAGCCTCCTGTTATAGTTGAGCCTTGGTTGTTTTTGGCACATCAATGGAAGGGATTGACCCACAGGCTGATTGGTTGTAAGGAATGGCCATGATGATAGCAGGAGAGCTTTTGTGTAGGAGCTGCTCTATAGAGCAGGATTTGGTTTAGCAGAGCTCTGGTATCTGCCCAAGGTGTCCTTCGGGTGTTTTGTTCCCAGAGGTGGCTGGAAGATGTTCCAGCTGAGTCTGAAGCTGGCCACCCAGCATGTCAGCTCAGGGCCTTCTGGGAGGGGCCCCACTGCAGGCCAAGTTCAGCTGCAGCTTATGCTCTTCCCCAGGCCACCTGGCATGAGCCATAATGCAATCTGCAGATGGCCGTGGCCTGCACTGAGCTTGGAAGTGCCTCTGGAGGCCAAGCTACAAACCAAGGCCAGCTGTCACTAGTGTCAGGATTAGGGCTGCTCAGCTAGAGGTACAGGACATGCTGAAGCTGCTTGTAGGTTTTGTGAACCTTTGAGAGATTTTAGGAAAGTTTGCAGCATAAGCCAAGATAAGCCATTTATATGGCAAAGCTAATGGTAGTGGCTTGGGTGGGTCCATAAGTTGGGTAGGGTAGGATTTCAGAATCACCAGAGCTTGGTGTAGGAACAGTGTTAGCAGGGTTAATGGAGACTCAGATATGGTGGCCACCTGTGTCTGCATGCAGGGTTGGGGGAGGGCTCAACAAGAAAACAATGACTTCTATCAGCTCCTCCATCTAGGAGAAAGCTGCCCCTCCTGCTCTTGCCCTTAAGCCAGACAATTCAGCTCCTCCCCATGTGTCCCTGGTGCTTTTTGAGCTGCTGCCCCAGCACTGGAGCTCAGAGCGAGTGAATCTTCAACTAGTAAGTTTGTGCACAGGCCCTTTAAGAGGATCACCTGGGACTGCAGCAACTCTGTCTCACTCAACCACAATCGTTGCTGCTTTTCACAGCCAGAAGTTATGGGCACTCATCTCCTTGGTACTAGAACCCTGGGCTGGGGATCCTAGTGTGGTCCTGGGAACCCTCCTCTTGGGAGATGTGGGGAACCTCCGCAGCTGAAATATCCCTCCCCATTTTTATTGGCCACACGCAGGTGTAGGACCAACCCGTTTCTCATCTCCACCCCTCCTTTCAGTCTTGAGGTGATTTCTTCAGTATGTTCATTGTTGTAGGGCTTTGGTTCAGCTAGACTTCAGATGATTCTCAATGATGGTTGTGCAATTTAGTCGTAATTTTGATGTGGTCATAGGAGAAAGTAAAGACAGCATTTACCTACTCCACCATCTTAATGGGATCTTGGCTAGTCCACAGTTTTTGTAAATAAAGTTTAATTGAAACATATGCTCATTTGTTTGCATATTTTTTATGGATGCTTTCATGCTACAATGGCAGAGTTGAATAGTTGCAATAGAGACCTCATAGCCTTCACAGCCAAATAAATTAACCTTGTGGCTCTTTACGGAAAATGTTTGCCAATCTCTGCCCTAGAGCAAGGACACTTGCCTAATATTAATGTTGGAGGACATTTTCCCTGTCTGCAATTCACTTATTTCCTCTCCCTGCTGCCTACTTTTAATGCCAAGAAGAGGATAATGATACTTCATGGGCCTCAGTGCTCTCCCCTCTCTCCTGAAAAATCAAATGTTGGATAAGATGAAAAAGAAGGAAGGGGAGGAAATTTATAGCAGAACCTTCCCATAAACTTGAGAACTAAGATTATTGGGCCTGGTTCCCTGGCAAGTAGAATATGAAGGTGATGCTAGAATAGTATGTTAAATACTCCTTTTGTCTGGAAACAGAGTTTTAGATACATCAAAGCTGATACTCATTGTACTTTTATCTCATTAAAGGTTACACTGTTTTAAAATGAGCTTCTGGTTGAGTTAATGGTATTGGATCAAGATTTAGTTTATATTGAAACGATGTGATTGGAATATCATAGTATGAGGAAGCAAGGAAAAGGTCAAATGTCCTTACATTAGATGTAATTTAGTAAAAATGGAAAGTTTAGGTGTTTCTGGCATATAGACCATTTATAGCATTTTGGCTTTTCACATTCATCTTTTAAAGTTCCCAGTGAGATACATTTTTCTTTTCTTGGCCCCTTAAAAATAATGAGTAATTTTGCTCTGTACCCATAGCTTGAAATATTTTGATATATGCTAATTTAGAAGATAAAATTTCTTTTGGAAATGCTTACTTTAGTCTGCATATTAGAAATGAAAAGTCTGCTAGCAAGAATTCTAAAATTACCAGTATCATTTGGTTCATATCATTAAATTGTTTTGAGAACCTCATTCAGGGGTCTGTAAGTGGTAACCCTCTATTCAGAATATCAGCTTCAGAATGGGTTAGGATTTAATGAATCTCTCCATCTGCCCCATACTTTAATTTTTTAAAAAAGCAAATACACAAATCTCACAATGTTCCCTTTCTTTTCACTGTTGTCCCCACCAATCATATCTCTAGGTCTCTGATCCCCTTAATGTGGGTCTTATCCTGCCTCATCCCATACAGCATGTCAGTCAACATCACACCAAACAATCTAAGGATTCACTGTGATTTTGTCCCATTTTTTAAATCAGGATTAAAGTTGTAATTTAATAAACACTAAATGTTAGTCCATTTGAATAGTCACACTCACCCTCCATCATGGGAGAATAACATTTTGGGGGACTGTAAAAAGATCTATTTCAGTATCTAATGTCCACCCAAAATTTTTTTATCTACTTCTAGTCTGTTGGTAGGATATACCCTTGCTTCCTTTATGTTAGAAATGGCCTGTGCTCTGACCACTGAAATGTAAGAGGAAGTTTTGAGTGTCACTTCTGGTTATGAGCTTTAAAAACCTGCCCACAGACCTCCACTATCACCTCTTTTTTCTTCAGCCTTAGCAATCAGCAACATTTCATTAAGTGTGGACTCTGAACATCTGAGTTCAACAGTGGGGGTGTGTGGAGGTGAACCCTCAGTCAACCTATGCAAAGATACATAGTTAGAACAAGAAAGACACCTTTGTGTTTTTTTTTTTTTTTTAATTCATTTTTATTGTTAGACTTATTGGGGTGACATCTGTTAGCAAGGATTACATAGGTCTCAGGCATACAATCTACAGTGCATTGTCAACTTGATGTATAATAAGTTCACCACCTAATGTGACTTCTCCTTCCATCACCTTATATTTAGCTTCCCCCCTCCTCTCCCACCCCCTCCCCTTTCTCCCCTCCCTAACCCACTCGTCCCCAAATAAACATTAAACTATCGATTGTGTCCATGGGTTATTACCTTTGTGTTTTAACCCACTGGGATATGTGGTTTCTTTTGTTACTGCAGCATAACTTGGCCCTTTCTGATTGATTCAGTATGTCCCAGATGGCTTTAAAAGTGATTTAAATCCTCCATAGTGAGAGTTGTTTCTATGGAGAAACAATTGTTTTCCTACAGGACTTATCTGAATGTCTTGCATGGCATTTTAGTCAATGATTTTGTATTAGTGTGCCTCTAGGATGCCAGACACACTTCCTACTGTCTGCTCACTTTTGTCACTGTTCTTGTTCCCTATTTATGTTATTCCCAAGGAAGAAGGCATTTGAAGGAATGCTTTAGATTAGAAATTCAATGTGTAAAAGGCAGTCCAGCTCCCTCGGAGATAGCAACCCTAAGGAATACTTGAATGGTATTAGGCCTGAGGGAATGGAGCTGGAGAGTGACAAGCTATTAGCAAATTGGGTTGCCTTCGGTATCACATATAATAGCATAACATAACATAACATAACATAATGTAAAATACAACATAACATACATAACACAACATAACAAAATATAGCGTTACATCCTAATATACATAGGGATTAGTGCTCCACTCCAAGTTTTCATTGCAAGAGGTACAGCTGATAACAGTGAAGAAGTAGCTGAGACTAAGTCTTAGCCAGAAAAACATACTTTTTGAGTATGCCAGACCCCCTAGTTCCTTTCTGCACTCATTTTTAATACCAGGCATTATAATTGTAAACAATTTGTCCTCTTTTTAAACTTGGAGTGACTAATGCTTTTCCTATATTCTTGCCAATCATGTACTTGAGCTGTTTAGTTGTAAGAGCTATAGAGATACCTTTCTTTTCTCTCCTTCTGTTGAGTGGGCAAGAATCTCTTCCAAAAACTTTCTGGTAGGCCTAGGCACTTTCAGACCTTTGAGAAAGCAGCTTCCAAAGGAAAGAAACCACTTAAAGTGGTCAGTGAAGGTTTATGCCTTCACAGAACAAAACGGCGTTCTTTGCCTATTGTTCCAGTGATAGCCACATGCACATATTAACAGCAATAATAAAATATTGCTCCATTATCCCCAAAGCTTCAGTCTCTGATAAGATAAAAGCTTTTTTCCCAGAGGGGCTGGTTAGTGTATGGGGGTGGGAGATTGGAAAGGAAGGAATACATTAACCTCATGGTTCTGATAGAAATGGTCTTATCTGCTATGAAGAAAACACACGTTAAACATGTGTGACTTGCAAAATTATCAGAGATCGGTTATCTTCTTACTCTACTTATCTCAGTGTGTAGGACTAGTAAGTAGTTAGAAAGCTTCAGACTGCTCAATGAGAAATGGTCCATGAAAGACATGCAATGAGTTAGATTCAAAAAAGAAAGAGAGTTGAATTGAGAGAATCCATTGAGTTATTGAGTGAGTAGAAACTCAGAATATATCCCAGATCTCTAGTGGTCTTTGTGAAATCTGCAGTAGTCTCTCCTTGTCAGGTCCTGAATGAAGCTATTACTTCTTTTGCTTTATTACCTTCTTTACTGACAGATATATGCAATATACATGTCAGCAATGAAGTAGAATAACAAAATGAACAATTGTGAACTCACCACCCAATTTCAGAACCACAAGCATCATTGTAATTACTTATATACTTCTCCCATATCACATACTTCTACCTCCTCCCATATACTTGGTTTTGATGGTTTTTTGATCTTTATAAAAGTGATACACCTTGCATAATCTGCTGGGAATCACTATTTTTACTCAGTATTCTAAATGCACCCACATTGTGAAATTCTAGTCTATTTATTTTTACTGCTTTATAATTTTCCATTATGTGACTATAATAGAATTTGTTCATCCATTTTCTTGTTGATAGGCATTTGAGTTGTTTCCCAGTTTCTTTATTTCTGTTTTTCTTTCTTTCTTCTTCCTCTCTCTTCCTCTCTCTCTTTCTTTGTGAAAGAACTGCTATGAATGTTTTTGTTCATGTCTCCTGAGGCATATGGGCAAAAGTTTTTCTGATTATTACCCTGGGCTATAGTTTAGATAAATATTCAACTTTACAACGTACTACCACACTTTTTTCCAAAGTGGTTGTATGAGTTTGCTTTACTATTACCAGTATATATGAATAAAATCTCCCATGGATCCATATCCTACAATATTTGCTATTATAAGATGTCTTAATTTATGCCAATGTAGTGTATAAGTGGTATCACATTGTGGTCCTAATTTGCATCTCCATGATTGGTAATGAGTTTGAGCATCTTTGCAAATATTTATTAGCAAGCTGTGTTATGCCTGGCTTCCGCCCACTTTTTATAAACTAGCAAGGTAACTATATACTCAGTTTTCATTAGGAAGGAAGAAAAATCAGTTGATTAAATAAAGTCTTTTGTAATTAAATCCCCAATTGCTACATGATAGATGATCAAAAACTAAGATCAGTGCAGTAGCTTCTCTCTGTGAAAGCAGAACTATATGCTAGAGTGCCCTTGGAAATTCCCTAAATCCTATACTTTTATAATAATGTATACCTCGTAAGGAACAATGAATTATATCTATAAATAATGAAACAGAATAATTGAGGATTTTCTGTATTCTCACTTAAATCACTCAGTATTTTGTGTTTGTAAGCAATAATCTTATTCACCACTTAACCCAAAAAGAGTACTCCTAGTCATTCTGATAACTGAAGTGTCCATCAACAGGAGATGGGATGAGTTAATTGTTGGATGTCATAGCATCTGTGTGATGGCCCCACTGAGACTGCCCTCCAAAAGAAAGGGGGCCATGGGTGCCAGGAAGTAAACAACAGAATTCGAACAGCTTAACTCAGTTTTTAGGTAGTAAGACTGAAGAGAATTGCTCTTTTTCCAAAGAAGAAAAATGGAGTTTGAATGGAAAAAAAAGTGTCTTTCTAACATCATTCATCATGAAAAAATATTACTAGATTATTTTTCGCACCTCATACACCACATTCCTTTTGGCTGAGGTTTTCTAGACCAAGTTAATGGCCAATAAGATTGTATTACTTTGTGCTAAAATGTGAGGATGGTAATGACTTGCTCAGGGAAGATGTATGCCCCACATCCAGTGCCATCTTGAACCTGGTGTTATTGGTGAGCTGGGTGTTCATGAGCACATTCACATCCCCATCCTAGTAACTGTGAACCACTGTCAAAGGGACAACATCTTCACTCACTAGGGACACAGCTTGGTTTCTTTAGGACCTGTTACTGGCTGGGGCCACCTTTAAATCTTATCTCTCTGTCAAAGTTTGAGATTGGTACTAATTTTAAGTAAACATGAAATCATAAGTCTAAGAAAGCTAGATGCAGAGTGCCTCAGTCCCAGCAAGACTGCATGATGCCTGGGTGGTAGGAGGGGTTAAGGTTGTGTGCTCCGTTTACATGTATACATGTAGGAATGACAGGAAGGGCAGCTCTGCTTTGAAATCCAACAGAGGTGTGACCTATAAGAGGTAATATGCAGTTAGAGTTATTTTGCTCTAACTTTTATGTTCAGAAGGAGACTTACCAAGGAATATGACCCAAAATTAATATATATAAGTAATAACAGAATTTCAAACATGAGCAGTGTCAATAACAATAATAGCTACCATTTGTTGATTTTCCCCTTTGTGTCTTACAAAGTACCCTATGTGTCTTACTTGTGACCCTCATAGCAACTCTTTCAGTAGGTTGTTTTTTGTTTATTTTTTTATAGGTAAGAAAAGTGAAGTTCAGTTCAGTTAAGAAACTTACATATGGTATAGCAAGTGATATTGCTGGGATGATGTCACATATGGAATTACAATTAGAGTTACAAACAAAATGAATTTCAGTGCACATTTGACTTCCTACTACCAAGAGAGAGCCAGTATTTGATAATACATAGCATTTAATAACTGTGATTGGTATTTCTGTGCAGGATTCCATCAATGTACCCCGTTTGTGAAACAGTTAGGATTGGAACAGTTGGTTTTGAATTGGTGAAGGAATATTATGGAACACTGGGTGCTTTCTCTCCATGATAAATACCTTTTGACATTTAGCCTCCCACTTGTGAAATGGCTTTAGCAAAGTCCCTCTTTCTTCCTTTTTAAGTGGTATGGAGAAGTAGGGGCATGATCAGATGAGACTTACCTTTTGGCTGGATACAAAAAACGAGGGGCTGGAAAATGTCAACTTGTTTGGTGGAAGAGAGTGGCCTGTTTGGATCTGTTGTGGTCTCCAGTCTCAGGGAAGTACAGCATTTGACCCATTTGGATAGTGGTTTCAATACACTGTATTTTATATAACTTTTCATTTAAGCAAAAGATCTTGATTTAATAAACACTTACTCCTCTTACATAAGAGAGAATCTTATAATGCTCAATAGAACCATGATCTTTTTCCTGCTTAATTTATTATTTGGTGGCCAACTATACCCTTATCTGAGTCAACAGGCCTAGGTGTGTTCCTCTGGTCCAGCCACCATGGACTAGAGCTCAGCATTTTATGTAGCCATTATCTTTCAGCTCTCTCTCTGATCAGCAGTCTTGCACAGCTTGATTTTCCATTTAATTTAGAGTTTGTCTTCTTTTGTGGCTGCTGGCTGCCTTCAGAAAGGAATGAGCATTCTCAGTGAGTAAATGTAACTAACTCCCCAACCCTCACCCTCTCCCCATCCCAGCAATCATTAGTCAGAACATCTGTTCACCCTGCATTTAGAACATGATAGAGCTCACACTGGGATTTTTGGTTAGGATCTTTTCAACATCAATTATTTACTAGACTGAAAGTTCCTAAAAAGAAAGAACTGCACCCTACACTTAACTGTAATTCTGACATTGAGAACTGGTACCTATTTGGGCCAAAGGGATATTTGTTCACTTGCATTGAATATTTGCATTTGAGACATTAAGATAGTTGGTAGAAAGGGGTACCAGAAAGCCACTTTTTTCATAGAAAGTTATGTTATAGCTTACCCTTCATTGAAAAAGAACCGTGTTAATGACCTTCTTTTTTTTTCATTATTCTTCTTATACATTTGTCTTTTTAACTCTGTGAGGCAGTAGTGAGAATTAGGCTCTTGAACCAGACTTAGGGACATACCTCAACATTGCTGCTTCCTGGTTTGGTACCCTTGGTCAACTTACTTAAACATTCCAAGCCTTAATATTTTCATCTCTAAAATGGGGACAAATAATCACAATGAACTTAGTGTAGTATTTTGAGATAATATTGGTAAAGTATATGTAGTAAGTACTCAGTACATGATAGCTATAATGGTTATTATTTTATAACCAATATCAAAACTGATGTTTACACCACTGTGAACCTATACCCAATTGTTTTTGTTTAGCATCAAAGATAAAGAATTTTGTACCATCTAAAATAGTTATTCAGAAAAATAATTATTTGCTTTACTTACATGTACCAATAATAAACATTTAATGGTGGTTGCAATAGCAAGATTATTTTGTAACTTAAAATGAATCTTTCACCCTAGCAACTCACCTTAAAAATATTTTTTTAATTGCATTTCAGAAGTGGATTTCTGAACCAGTTTTTCTTTATGGGTTCTTGTTAATTCAATACCGTATCTTGCAGAATATATCAGTCAGCTATTGCTGTATAACAAACCATTTCAAATACATAGTGGCTTAAAATAAAGTCTCACCCACACAATTGTGTGTTGTGTGAGAGTTGTTTAGTCTAGCCTTGGCTAGGTGGTTCTGATTTAAGCTGCAGTTCTGGCTAGGCCCAATTCCTCATTGGAGGGGAATTTTAATATCCCATTAGCAAAGCAAGTCACATGGCTTACTCTAAAGTCAGGGAAATATATTTCTCCTTTGGAAATAGATGGTCAGGAGTAAATATTTTTGAGCAATAATCAGTCTACTACTAAGTATAACAAAGCAAGAAATTCTAAATTGAGGCCAGTGAATGTGTGAATAATTTCTTCCCATGGCATTCATATAGCAATTGTGACTGATAAAGGGACTCAATTTTATAAGGGTACTATCTTTAACTAACCTTGCACCAGTAAGTGCTCAGAATTTAGAATGTTCAGTTCAGTATATCTATGGGAGGCATGCAACAGAGCTTTAAAAATATAGCACTTAAGAAAATAGACTGAAGTGAGTCCTGGGGGATATAGCTAAAAAGATTGCTATTACTTCTAGCAATATAATTTGTGCTTCCTGCAAGAATACTATTTTATTTCTTTTTTTTTCTTTTTTCTTTGAGAAAGAAAAATTAAGTTGTGCATATGCTAGTTTTGATGATTTGGCTTCTGAAACATCAGGCTTTGTGTCTTTGTACACAAACATTGGCTTTGTGTCTTTGTACACAAACATTGGCTTTGTGTATTTGGCTTAGGAGAAACTTTTTATTGTGGGGGAATTTCAATCTCAAGGTTATAATGGGGAAAAAGACATGAACACATTCTACATTCTAATATCCAAGTGTGTGTTGTGGGGAAGGGTGGGTGGGGGAGGCAATATTCTCACACTCTTGCTTCCTTGAAATGTTATAAAGAAGTTCTGCCTTGATGTCTGCTGTTGGCCTTAGCATGGGTAGCTTATTCAAAAAAACATAGTGACTAAAAACAGATCGGCTCAGTGTTTACCACCTCATGGAAAGGAATTTGTATTTTTTTATATGTAATTCTGTTAAACTGAACACTTGTGGAGGCAGTTTCCCTCTTCCCTCTTCATTTCCTCCATTTCCATTCTCAAGTTTAGCCAGCTGAGGGCTCCTCATCTTGCGTACTTTAGGAAAAAAAAACACCTTAATTGAAAGCTGGGGTTCCCAACATTAGCTGCATTTTGGAATCACCTGGGGGAACTTTACAGATATTCATGTCTGGGTTCTGTGTGAAAGAGGCTGATTTAACTGGCCTGGGCATCAGCATGTTTAAAGCTCCCCTGGTGAATTAATTGTGTATCCAGAGTTGTGAATCCCTAATCTAAAGCCTGACCAATTTTGTCTTCGTCATCAGAACGTTGCGTGCCTGTAGATGTATATCCTGTGCTATGCAAAATGGAAGAGTGAGTATTAACTGGCTGTCGTCAGTATGCCTGCAGCCTGGCATGTTATGTCACTGAATTTCATCTTTATAAAATCTCATAAGCTGAGCATTGCTGTCTTCATTCTATAGATTCCAAAATAGAGCCTCAGAGACAGACAGAGCTTGCCTTCAAACACAGCTTTTAATCACAAACTTAGATTCTGATACCAATGATCAGCTTCAAAACCCTGTGCCCTTCTTACTCTGAAATAGAGCTAAGAAAGTACTGTTTTCACCTTCTTCTAATAGGACTTCTGAGATGGAGAACAGTGTTTCATAGCATGTGTTAGGGGCACATGAACAGCTGAATGAATACTAAGCTGAGATATGAATAGGTAGTTTCATTTAGATGCAAATTGAAACAAAGTATGATAAATAGAAGACATAGAAGAGGAAAGGGCAGTTAGACTGGAGGTGGGTAGCATTAGCCTGCATATTTATACATACCTCAGTTAAAGGCGCCTTGCCAGATGTTTCTTTGGCTGAGTACAGAAAGGCAGATGAAGTTTTAAAAAAAGGAATTCATTTCTAAACATGTTTAGAAATTGGGAATGTGGCTTTTGAAATGGAATTCTGAAGATTGGGAGAAGAGAGGATGGATGAGATGGTTCTAGTGGAACTGTGGTTTTGGAGTAAGCTTGGAGGTGGATGGAAGGGGAAAAGAAGGAAAATTATAGAAGGTGCTTGAGGTCAAGAGAAAATGGGTATTGGCTTGGAGAAACCAACGGGCATGAGCGCGAGCAGGACTCAGATTGGACAAACATGGTGGACTGCCCTGCCCCACTATAGCAGTACTGTATTGTGGCTGTTCTTTGTCTAAGTGACAGAGCCCCTACCAATTGTTTTGCAGAGGAGTCCTATCTGTGGGCCTTTGGGTGACATTCTGATGGTGTGTGCTGTGGGCAGGGGATGTCCTCTCAAGACGCAACCTGTCCTCCTAGGTACGTGGCCTCACTGGACGTTTAAAGAGGAAGTCTCAGTATTTTGAATGACGGCTATGGGGGAGCCAGGTCTGTTTTCAGAGCTCCATGTTTTCGACCCTTCTGCGTCCTAAAATCTTAAATGAAAATACAAACCTCAGGAAAATAAAAAAGGAAAGAGCCAGTGAGATGATGTGAGGTGAAAAGAAGGGGGATCCTCAAAAGAGCTTACAGAAAATGAGCAAGAATCACAGGGCAGGCTTTTCCGTAACTTTCTTCAGTGTTTTGTTAGGTACTGACGAACATTGAAGACGATAGGTTTTCCTCTGACCCTTTAGTTTAAATGTGGGTGAATTCCGTGTAAGTGGAAGTGCTTCCAGGAGCTGAGCTTGACTGCCCTTGTACTTGGCATCTTGTTAATGTTTCCGATTTGGATCTGGAGTCACATGCTAATCAGCCGAGGGACACTAAACTTCCGCTTCTGGTCTCTCAAAGCTGAAGACTGATTTCTACTTTGGCAAAGTAAATTTGTGAATTACAAAGCTGCATTTACGTTCTCAATTCATTAATAATAAAACCCTATAGTTTTATAGTAAAGTGTGTTTTTCATTGATTGTAAAGTATTTCTTGGTATGCTATCCCATTTTATTCTTCCAAAATCCTTCTGAAATGGTCAGGATGGATTTTCCCCCCTCCTCATGCAATAGGTAGAGAAACTGAGGTGCATTTGTGGAATTTGGCCTCCGTGAAGGAGCCACAGTATGGTCTTTGTGCAGCGCACCGTGTGCTTTTTAAAGCTTGTTCCTGTCTAGAGCCATGTTTAGTTTCAGAGGACGGCTGAGTGATGGCGGGCAGGTATTTCCTCCACTTCTTGGATGAGGAAGCTGAGACCCTGGAAGGAGGGTCATTTTCCCAAGTTCTCTGGGGTACACACAGATATGATAACTGTACCAAGGCCTTTTGCTTTCACATTTGAATCCCTATCTTTTATGCTGATTCTAAAATACTGAGGGAAAAAAAAAATCACTTCTTAACGGGAAAAAGCCTGCTGCCCCTGGGAATGAGATCTCCCTGCTTACTCATTCCTGATTCTAACAGGACAGGTAGAATGTGTTGGTTCTGGTCCTTTCAGAATAAAATTCCCACTTTCAGTTTTACAGTGGGTTATTTTAATTATGATGAATATAAACTTAGAATGTACATTTAACCACAACTCTTTAATTTTGTTCCAGTCCAGATTTTTCAAGTTTAGTCGCCTTGCTTTCCTTTCTTTAAGGATTTCTTTTTCTTTTTTCCACCTCACAGACTTGGATTCATCCTCTTCTAGTTACTCAGGAAGTGGTCTTCAAAAAAGGGAGGACAAGATGACCCATGGGGAGTGAAGAAACCAAGTATGTCACTTCTAATTTTTTTCTCATTATTTTTTAATTTCCATTTTTGTACTTGTTTTATAATATATATGAAATGAATAGGTTAGGCTACCACATATATGTAACATACATAGATATGTACATATGTATCGCACAGACATATTGAGGTGTGAACACAAGCTCTGTTAATGTCCAAGGTTGTATGTTCATAAAAGTTTGGAGACCCCTAGTGTTATGGGTTGAATCATGTCCCTGACCCAAAAAGATATGCTGAAGTTTTAGATTCCAGTACCTTATAATGTGCCCTTATTTGCAAATAAGATCATTGCAGATGTAATTAGTTAAGTTGAGATCATGCTGGAGTAGGGTAGGCCTTTAATCCAGTATGACTGGTGTTTTTATAAGAAGACAGCCATGTGAAGACAAAGATACACGAGAAAGCACCATGTTAAAACAGAGGAAAAAATTGGAGTGATGCATCTGCAGCCAAAGGGATACCAAGGATTGCCAGCCATCCCCAGAAGCTAAGATAGAGGTGTGAAACAGCTGCTCCCTTGGGAACTTCAGAAAGAACTAACACTGCCAGTGCCATGGCTCTAGACTTCTGGTCTTCAGAACTGTTAGACGATAAACTCCTGTTGTTTTAAGCCACCCAGTTTGTGGTACTTTGTTATGTCAACCCTCAGAATGTAACATACCTAGTATATCGTCAAAAAAAAATCTGAAATATTTTAAGAAAACATGACAAATTTATACTGTTTTCAAGTGGTACAATCTGTCAATCTGATCCTTTAGTTAGGAAATCTAAGCAGACCTCCTTGAAATCTGAGGAGAATCCTGGGAGTCAGGGAATGGAAACATACTGAGTGCTTTTGGATGACATCTAATTAGCAAGGGAAAGCCATGAGTGTCTCCACAGAGGTAATGGGTCCAAAACGTGCTTATGAGACTGGGAAATGCCACTGGGCTTGCAGAGCAAAAAGCTGAGTGGTTGAAGAAAGGCAAGGGGAACTTAAGAGAAACCACAGAGGCTGGGGGCTACTTTCTGCTCTTCCCCCCCACCCTTTGTTTATTCACTACAAGTCAGATTTTGGAGCAATTAGCAAACTATCATGCAAATATTCCCAGTGTGACTACACATGAATAACTTTAATTCTGCTGAACATTTGTCTCGTTGCTGCAAAATACATCTGCTATTTGCATTAACTTAATCTGTTAAGATATTGTGAGCTAAAACCACAGACTTCCAGAGACATTTAGGAAGCAACTTCCCATTTTTATTGGACACATTTGACTAGCAGAGTCTGCTTTTGTGATCACATGACTCCACCTCAGAAATACTTCTTTCCCCAGTGCTGTTTCAGAAAATAGAAAGGGAAGCGTGATGGAGCTTCACAGAAAGGTAGTATTGGTAGTATTAGAGCAGGAAGGATGCTTATTGGTACTGGAGGCAAGCAGTGGAATAAATAATGAAAGGAAATGTGGTCATACTTGGATGTATATTCTATGTATTTGAGAGAGGGACGGAAATGAACTGAACTCTTGACATGTGCAAAATACTGTGTTATGTATTTCCCATAATTCATAGCATGTAGATCTCGTGACCACTCTTACAGGCTAAATTTCAGGGAGTCAAATTATCTGTCCTACATTACACAGAGGATAAGGGGCAGGGTCAGTATTTTATTCATCCAACAAATGTTTATGCAGCACCTACTATATGCCAGGCACTGTTCTAGTTAATGGATATGAAGAGGTAAAGAAAAAAAAAGAGGGCCATTGCTTTTAAAGAGTTTAGTTCTAAATGAAAGACTCACACATATAAAAGTGAAAGGACAAATAAAGATACTTCCAGGTAATCATGAAAGTTACAAAGAAAGTAAGACTTGTGATGTGACAGGAAGTCCCTGGCAGGTGACTTCATTAGACAAGGTGGTTATGGAAGGCCTCTCTGAGGAAGTAACAGTAGCTGAGACTTGATTGATGAGATGCTGGCTATGCAAAGAACATTCCAGGGAATGAGAAGATCACATGCCATTGGTCAGACCCAAAAGGAGTGAGAGATGCCACTGCAGGGTTTTAAAGCAAGCAGAAATGTGACTTAGTAGACTTTTTAGAAGACTGCTTTGACTGCTCTGTCCAGAAGAGAGTGTACCGGGCAAGACACAGGGCTGTCTGTTGACAGTGATTGCTGAAGGTGGTCCAGAGGAGAACTGATGGAGGCTTAGAGCAGGGTGGGACAACAGAAATGGAGAGGAGTGGGCAGGTCTGGGGTTACGTTGGAGGCAGGACTGCCAGGGCTTGGTGGTAGTTAGGATAGGACAGGAGTGAAATTAATAAAAGAGTGAATAATGACTGTCAATTTTTTCTTCATCAGCTGGTGGACTATGGTGGCATTTACTGAAATGGGCAGGCTGGGAAGGAGTGAGAAAATTGGGAGTTCTCTTTGGGAGGCATGAAGTTTAAAATGCCTGTGAGACATCCAAGTGACAGTGCTGTATTAGGGGAGAGATCCCTAGCTCCAGAGGGAGGTTGCCTGGGATCCAGTTCCCCCTCCACCACTAGCTAGGTCACTATGAGACAGTCTCTTAAGCTATCTGTAGAATAAAGAAAATAACGGGGCTTCTTTCATCGAGCTGCTGTGTAGGCTAAAAGGGTACTACCACCTGTAATGAAGGGTGACTATCTTGTACTAAGTTATGAATATTACTGTTCAAGTGGACTGTCCAGTGTTTGAACCTATACTCATTATCTGTAAACCTCAGGAAAAATTAAAGCCAACTGAAGTTTAATACTAATGACACCTGGTCTGTCCATTATCAGTGAATTCCTTATTGGTTTTCTACCTTCCAATTATTCTGTGCTTAAGTCCTGTGTAAACTCACTAAATCCCAAAGAGCATGTCATTCCCTTGGCCTAAAACCTATACAGCCTCCCCATTGCCCATAACATATAAAGTTGAAGTACCTTAACTTTGCACTTAATAAATAACCTCCATGATGTGACCCCAAACTCCATTTTTGGCCTTTTCTTCTCAGGTTACATTCCTTCGCCCAAGAGAGTTTTCTCATTATAACACAAATGTGGCCCTCACTTCCTGGAGGTGGGGATCCACAGGAATCTCAAACAGGACATTCTGGTGAAAGCCAGCACCAGCCTGTCCAAGAAGGTGGTGCTGCTGAAGGCCCTCTGCCAAGAAGGGACACTGGCCCCAGTGTGGGCTGTCACTGCAGCCCCCTCCTCTGTGCTCAGAGCTGTGCAGGTGACCCCACAGGCTGCACTGTGGGGTGAAGAACCCCTATGCTCCCCAGCTTTGGGTTGTATGTGGAACTTCAGTGGGGCCTGGCCCACACGCAGGTGGTCAGCAAGTTGTAGTGTGCAGGATGGCATGCAGGCTGCAGAGAACTCTGCAATGGCCAGGAGTATACTTCACTTCCTGCACCCCACCTCTCTCCCTCTTCAAGGTCCTGTCTCCACTGGTTTAACCCAGAGCAATACACTCGGCTTTGCCATTCAAACCAAACCAAACCACACCAAAATTTCTAATATTCTTATCATCATTTATTAATTCATTTAATTTATAGATGGCTGTTATATGCTACTACTGTCCTATTAATAAAAGCTGGGCAATTAAGTAAAATTAATCTAGCTATTGGTTCTGCTCTTGAGATGTTCTCAATCTAATGGCAAAGGTATAGGTAAGCACACTTTATGATACAACACATTGTGACAGAAGTATTGTAGATGCAAGCTGAGAAGCCACACAGGAGGAAGCAGCATAGAAATAAGACAACAGAGTGCCCACTTCAGAGTGCCCACTTGTAAGATGAAAGCAGGAGATGGATGAAGAAAGGAGGGATCAACCCACACAATTGGGGGGAGATTTGGGTTCATTCTCCTGTCTTTATACCAAGCTCTCATCTAGTCATGTGACCCTTTCTTCGCTTTTACTGTCACCACTCAAGTCCCACTGCAAATGCATGGTCTCCTAAGTACCCAGGGTGATACTGTGATTGGAAGCATGGACTTTGAAATTGGGCTAAAATCTACTCTGATTCCCACGATGAGCATCCGCCTGACATTGGGTGAGTTCTTTACCTCTCAGAAACTTGGTTTCCTCGCCTGTTACATGGGGATGATGAGAGAACCTACTTTATAGTTGTGCTAGGAGACTTCAATGAGGTAGCGCATGTAAATCACTTAGTAATGCTTTCTCGGTGTAACCACTCCTTTCCATATTTCTGTCTCCCACCCTACAAGTTCAGCACACTCCCCAGTGCAGCAGGCACCATGGTACAGCTGCTCCATGAATTTGCAGATGAATGCATATGTCTGACATTGTTAGACTCCTGACTTTCCATCCTCAATCCATGGTTAAGGTTTTAATTCTGTTTTAGTAAATGCCAAACTATAGAGATAGTCACTTCTTATTTTTAAACATTTAAATTAAATTATTATTTTTTTCAATCTCTAAATCCTTATCCCCAGGAAATGTCCAGTTTGAAGTTTATTTCTTTCCTCAGAAGAGAGCAATTTGTAAGTTTTTAGAGGATTATGACTCAGCAGGGAGTTTTATTCAAGTCCATTTTGAGACACAGGGTCCTTTGAGATTTCTGTACAAATAAGGCACATTTAAGTCCTTGTTAACAGAAATATTAATATTCAAAATGCATCCCTCAGTCTCTTTTGTATCTGATTCATTCCTCTTCCATAACAATGTGATCTCTATCACTTTATCAACTGCACCCCAAAGAACTTTGCTGATAATTCACAAAACAAATAAATCTGCTCCTTGGTCACTCTTTCTCAATTAGCTTTCCAGTTTATCCACCACAACTCTCCTCTTTTTCTTCATTCTGATTTCTCAGTTCAATGGCATGTGATTGAAACACAAGGCCTAGTTCATCCACAGCCAGTATCTCTAATAGAATCTCCTAGAGAATGTGCCCCACTTCACGCTGCCCCTGTACTGGGGCATTCCATTGTCTTTGTAAAGTGCCATTTAAAAAAAGAATGACATTGTGTACCAAGCTGGAGTGTTTGAGGGTTACTTCCCCGAAACACCAAACAAATACGCGAAAATAGAACAGAGGGTTTATCTGTATTCATAATTGAAAATCCAAATTGATATTTTAGAGATGATGTCTAATTTCACTGGTTGGTTTTTCTGGTTTGGGAGAAGTAGTGGGGGAGGGGTTGTAGAAAATGAATTCCTAGCTATATGAGTATACATCATATACTTTCCGGACAGCATATATTTAAATTATTTGTTTAATAAGTGCTGATGTAGCCTATTATTTATTTATTCAGTCAATCAATTGTGGTTGTACTTTCTTTATATTTAAAATTTGTATATCCACTGCCCTTTATTCTTTGCACTTCCCAAACATCTGAAAAACTTTGCGATATCTCAACTAGATCGCTTTCTCACAATTTGAATCACAGCACATTTGCATGAAGTCACTGGTCCCCATTTTGAACTTCCCCTAAATCTCCCTCCCCAGAAAATCTTGTTCAGGCTCCGCATTGGAGTTGAGTGACTAGAGAGAAGCCCTAAGGCAGCCTTTAATTTGAGATCAGGAGGTTTGTCTGCTTGAAAAATAAATGGCTCCACACATGGTGTTCTCAGAATTGTGCTGCCTTCTTTCCAGAAGACCCAAGGGGAAGATTCATTCTCTCTCTCTCTCTCTGTCTCTCTGTCTCTCTGTCTCTCTCTGTGTGCGTGTGTGTATGGTAGCTGAAACCTTCTCTGCTGCTTTCTTCTCAGAAGAGATAAGAAATACCACATCTCGGTTTTCCATGAAGCTGACAAGACTGATACTAATCTATGACATTGAACGTAAAAACAAGTCACCGCCCCCCACAACCCCCAAAAGAGGTTACAACCGCATGAAAAGACAAGTGTGTGGGATAAGAACTGATTATAAGAGCGAACAGGACTCGGGGAGCGGAATCCCGAAAGCAACTGAATTTTTGTCCTCACCTCTCCCTTTAAACCTGCTCAATAGGAAAAGATTTTTAATTTAATTTTATTTCTTTTTTAATTTTCTTTTAATCCACTGGTAAAAATTCAGAGTCCTATGGCTTTTCTGCCTACATTCAGATGACAGAAGTCCAACGACCACGTTAAGCGAAAAAAGAAAAATCCAAAACACAGTCAAAAATTGGAAGTCAGGATGGCCAGTCCAAATCCACTCTTCAGTATTCCCACAACCTGCCCACCCATTCACTGGCCGCTCCTTGTTCCTCGTGCACTTCCGCCTCTAGCTGCCATCTCAGACCCCTCTGGGGTTGTAGTGATAAATAGGGGAAACAGCAGACTTCGTTTTTGGGTGGTACTGTTGTAAGCTGCTTTCTCTGGGCAGGAAATTCTAGCAGGTGATTAAAGACGACTGGGTCTCCTGTGGGGGAAGTTGAGGGTTTTGCAGACATCACCTGCTGGACCCTCCACCTACCTTTCTGTTGACATCAATACTGTTTATTTCTTGACTTGCCCCCCTGATACCCATCTTTAGCTCTATATCCCTCCCTATAGCTCTTATTGCTGGGGTCCCTTATATCATCAGATCTAACCCCTTATACCATCTAGTCAAATTCATGTTTAAAATGACTTCTGGCCATTTCTTTTGGGAATAAGTTGAACATTTGGTCCCCAGGATTTATCACATTTGACCAGTCATTGCAGGGCACATCAGTCTGTTCCCAGACTGCTCTTTAATGCTCATTTCACTGGGGGTTCACAGGTAGCACCCTGCCCTACCACGAGGAGGAGAGAGGCTTAAGACTACTGAATAGCTGCTAACAAAATCTTCCACATTTTTAGTGGGATAGAAGTTTGTTGACTTGAGAAACATGTTCTTAATTTTGTTTTTATTTTTATTTTTGTTTTTAATTTGCATCTGGCATTTCATGTTTGGAGTTTTATAGGTAGTGAATATTTGTCATCATTTTAAACTTTTTCTTTCTCTTCTTGCTACATGTGTTATATAGATGATTAAGGCCATAAGAATGTGTGCTATTCTGTATATGTTATATAGTGATCAGGACTCTAATAAAAGTTGCGAGAAGTGGACAGTTGTTAAGTCTTCCCTTCATGTGGATGACAGTCTCAAGGGAGACTATAGAGAGGCGGGACAGGGGCTGTCCCAGAATAAAAGGTTGAGATATTTTGGACTGACATAGAGGATAGAAAAGACACTGCAGTTAAGAGGGGGTTGTATCCACAAAGCCACAAGAGGAGCTAGTGCTTGTATATAAACTGGAGAAGGCAGAATGGCCTCCTGTGGTAGTGAGGATTCTAAGTCTAAGATGACCCCTACAATGACTCACACCCTTGTAAAATCTGCTCCACTTGTATGTGGCTGGAACCCTGTTACAACAGGTTGCTACTTCTGTGATTATGTTAAATGAGGGCTGTCTGGAAAAAATCCAGCCCTAAATGCCTGTATTTTTCATATTGCATAGCTGTATGCTTTCTGAACAGCTCTTCTGTTATATGCAAAGGTAAAGGGAGTTTTGCATATGTAATAACATTTCCTAATTCAGGTCACTTTGAGTTAATCAAAAGAGAGGTTATTCTGGGTGGCCTGACCTGCTTAGGTGAATCTTTAAAAGAGACACTCTCCTGTTGGCCTGGAAGAAATCACACAGCCATATGGAGAACTGTTCATGGGGCAGAGTAGCCTTTAGGAGCTGAGGGCCTCAGTCCTACAGCCCAAATCAGAATCATCAACAATTGGATGATGTGGGAGTAGGACCTCACTTCTCAGATAAGACTGCACCTTGGCCAACGCCTTGACTGCAGTCTTTGGCATCTCTGAGCAGAGGCCTCAGGTAAGCTGGGCCTGGACTCCTAACCTGCAGAAATGGAAACAATAAATAGTATTATTTTAAGCTTCTAAATTTGTGGTAATTTGTTACATAGCAATAAAAAAGGAAAACACTTCCTTTTCTCCGACTGCTCCATGTTGGGACATGTTGAGAGACAAGGGTAGAGAAGCTAGCGAGAGACCTCATTAGGGAGGATTTAGGATGCTAGATTTGATGGGCATGTACTGTTCAGTACTGATCCAGACACACTGTACAAAAACCAAATCTGATTTGCCTATGCTCCATATTCTGTGCAGGTCGACAGGGGGTGCTTCTCTGCATTATTCTGACCCCAGGACCCAGGCTGGCGAGGACCTCTTCTACAGCATTGCCAGTGGTCATGGCAGAAGAGAGCAGGAGTCTGTGATGCAATACACGAAGGTGTTTACAACTTCAGCCTGAAGGTGCCACTTTTCACTTTTACTCACGTCGCATTGGCCAAGGTAAGTCACACGGACACACCTAACTTTAAGAGTATGTGGAATGAACCAGAAATACTTGGTGAATTTCATTAGTCTGTGCAAGGGGTGTTTTAGATTCTAAAACAACAAGGTGACGTGATGACAGCCCAGCCTCCTAATTTATACCCACGCACCCTCCTTTTCATTCCAAATCCTGAGAACCTAGGCAAGGTTCACTGCATGCACACAACTTATTTAGTATTAGATATTGGATGCTAGGCAGAACTAAGAATAACATTAAGAAACAGGTGTCCTTTCTTGTATTAATGCTTCCTACCCTCGTATTCCTTGGAGCCCATATTTCTACTGGGGATTTCTATTTTTTTCTGCCTCGTCTATGCCTTCATATTCTCATCTCTCCTGAGACCAAGTTTGCTAGTAAATTCTGGGTCTGAGAGGGAAAACTCACCAAGCGTTCAGAGAGAGATCCCGGGGAAAATTTTAAGAGGTATTCTAATCAAAATTGTTTTAAGTGGAAGTGTGAGAAGTACAAAGCTTTCCCAAAATAGAAAGCAGCTGTACTTTTGCCAGCAATACTATCACTACAGTTTTAAAATTCTCAGGGTAATTACACCTCCCTGGTGGCTGATGCAGGAAGAACAATTGTTATTACCCACTGGTGATAAGTGAGAAATCCAGAGAGAGGGAATGTCGTTTTTACCTCTCCTTCTCCCTTCAGAATAATTTCTCAGGAAAAAAAATTGCTGGTATTTTACTTCTCTGGGGATTATCTGCATTTTAAGCCCAAAGGGAAATGGAATCCATGTTTCCAGGGAAAATTATTTCAGGCATAGATAAAGATGTGGCAGAGCCTGGCATGGGGTGGTGTAGTCACAGATGGTCAGCGCCATCGGTTTGGTGGTTGTGGCAGCCAGGCACAGAGGGAGGAGCTAGGGAAGGAGGAAGAGACAATTGAGCAGGTAGAGTGAGAAAATGCGGGTTAGAAAAAGAAGCAGAGGAGCTGTGTATAAGTCGCCAGAGAAACAGGAGAAACAGAAGAGCGGGCCAATGGAACTCAAAGGAGGAAAGAGTTTCCAAAAGGAAGGAGGGGGCAAGTGTCAAACTCCACAGACAGGCAGCTAAAAAGAGGAAGGTGAAGAGTTCTGTGGGTGTAGCAAGTCGGCTAGTACTGAGCTGGCCAAGACCCTTGTTTGCAGGAGGGGAATGGAAGCTAGATCCCATTGCTGTGGGGCAGACTGCTTTTCAAGGAGCTGTGAAGGAAAGGAGTGAGTGTGGCCACAGAGACAGTGAGGAATACAGCCTCGGGGAACTGGGGAAATGGTCACTATGGGAGGGAGCTGTATTATAGGGAGATCTGTATTACACATGGAGGGAAAGTGCTAGCAAAGAGAGAGATGTGCATGGTGCAGGTGTTGTTGGAGCAGGGTGCCTGTGGAGGCTGGATTTCAGGTGGGA
This sequence comes from Lyroderma lyra, assembly GCA_004026885.1. Classification (NCBI taxonomy): domain Eukaryota; kingdom Metazoa; phylum Chordata; class Mammalia; order Chiroptera; family Megadermatidae; genus Lyroderma; species Lyroderma lyra. Next base: position 147,709 of record PVJL010003163.1, read on the forward strand.
ACATTCATTTCCAGCAGGAGGAGGTGCTCTGCTCTTTGAGGCAGCGGGTAGGAGCGAAGGATGGGCCTCATGCGGATGAGGTGGGTGGGATTGTGGGATGAGGCCCACTTTGTTTTATAATCACATGGGAAACTTCCCTGCAGGGGGAAGGAAAGATGGAGAAGACCCAGGTCACATGGAGTTTTGCAAAAAATGTCATTGTACCCATTTGGGGCACGTGTGCAGCACTTAACACTGTCCTGCTTTTAGACAACCCAGAAGGGTCATGGAGTCCAGGGAGTTCCTTTGAGCAGCTCTCCTTTCACATACCTGTCACATCCCAGCCAGTCTAGACATGTCTTGTCTGAGGTGGGGGAGAGGGTAAGAGGCAAGGATCTTTGATCAGGTCTGAATGAAGCACAGCTCAGGACAGGGAACCTGGCCCCAGGGCTTTTGTGAGTGTCATTGGGCCTGAATACAAAATCTGTGTTGACCTTAGTAATCATGGGACATCAGAATCATGAAGGATTTTGATGTATCTTTTTACATATGCATCTCTGAGAAAGGTATTTTTTGACCTTGTGAGAGTTTTGTGGTTCAAGCTTTGTGCTTTCTCTTGGTGAGAAATACATTTTATGTTTGGGGGGACTTGCCATTTGTTTGGATGAAAAGCGTCTCATAAAAGAAACTTGGTTTTGGGGGCCGCTATTATCAGTAGAACTGGAGGAGGGGTTTTCATCTGCATGGATTAGGTTGATGTACTAGTTTCTTTCTTCTCCGGATGTTTTAAGAAATCTTCCATGATTGGCTGAGCATGAGGAATCTTTCTGTGACAGCTCTATAAAGACAGAAAGAATAAAGACAATCTAATAGGCAGTCAGTCGATGAAGATTTTTGTCTGGAATAAATTTAGCGCATCTCATAAAATTTTTATAGATGCTACCTTTCAGATGCTTAGAATATTATTATCTAGCCCAACATTTCTCTGTTCTTGATTTCTCTTATCCTTGCTTGGAAAAAAAAGCAAAAAACAAAACAAAATAAGCCAAACCAAACCCAACAAAACACTTTTAAGATGTTTTTCTGTGTTTATTTTAAGCCCTTAGGAGAGTTGTTTAAATGACTGACTTTTCTTTTTCCACTTCTTGATGTTCTTGTCCTCCAGGATTTAATTAAGTCTACCACAAAAACCTGACAATTAATGGGTTTTGCAATGAAATTCATGATTTGTATCTTTATTTGCTTTCACCATATAAATCTCAGCAGGTCCTTTGTAAGGATAAAGTTTTGGTGCTTTGGGGCCAAAATGGAAGAGAAATGAAATTCAGATGGAGACAATGTATGTGATCACTCCCAAATAATAAACAGAAAGTGATCCCAAACCCAGCCTACAACAAGTAAAATCAAGTCACTTAAAAATTCACTTTATAAGTGAAGACAAAACAAAACAAAAAGTAGTTGGGAGCTGCATTATTAATAATTTTAAATATTATTTTATGCAGTGTTTTTTGCAGATGTTGTAAGTCTTTAGGGAAGGAGTGAGTCTGAGTCCTTAATTTTCCCCATTTAGGAAAAAAGTGTGGCTCGCTGCCACGTTCATTTAAGTTTATATAAACATGCTCTTTGAGGCTGAAGCAAAGTTGACTGGCTTTCAATGTGAACATAAAATATAAAAACTGTTCTTGGAGTTATTTCTAAATAGAATGTGTCTAACCAACTCTAATGTAGCATAAATGTTTATGATCAATATTTCATAATTTCAGGGGTAAAGTTAGGACTGTAATCAGCAAGTTATCTCGGGGTAAACACTGCAGCCACAAATGCTGCAGGTGAGTATTCTTGGGGCAAATGGCAAAAGGGTTAAGGTAGCAAGGGTTCTAAGACAGCTGCTGAACAAACTATGTATGTGCCAGGTAAAAATATATTCCTGTCTTTCCACATGGATGGTGCTTGATGAGCCTGGTTTAATGTCCCCTGGGTCTGAGGAGTTGTGTGCCTTTACAGGATATTTTATTACTTAATGGGAAAGAAAGTGTATCATTAGGCACCCATGATGTTCACAGTTCTGCCTGCTACCCCCTTATGAAAAAAAAGTTGCTTTCTTTATTTTCTGATAAAAAGAAGGGAATGGTGGAGAGGGTAAAAGGGATTTGAATCAAGAAAGAAGTATTCCCAGAAAACCCTCCCCTTCCTTACGTCTTAAGTTGAATGCTCTCATTCCTGCTCGTGAAGTTCTCCTTTGGTGGCAAGGACAGAACTGTGGAAAGATAATATGTGTTAATTGCTTTTTCCCTTCTAACGAAAACAGCCTATTGGGCTCATGAAATCAGGCCCTTTTTGTGGTGTTGCTATAACTTCTATATCTCAATAAGGTATTCTAGGATTTGAGGTTCACTTTTCTTGTAACTTTTAAAAAATATGTATATTTTAGAAAATATGTAATTAAGAAATACAAATTCTAAAGCCCTGGCTGTGACTCCCTTTGCCACCAGGCATCTGACATTGAAACACTCAGGGTGGATGAAGGCAAGGTCAACAGGGAGGTGGCAGAAGCATCCCACAGGACATGGCTGCAAGATGCCCTGGGCAGCCAGTCAGGGACCAGGCCCTGGACACTAGGCTCAGGTGTTCATGGTGGTCCATAGTCCCCAGACGGGTGGAGATGATAATAATAATAATAATAATAATAATAATAATAATAATAATAATGCTCACCTCATACTGCTGCTGTTTAAATGAACAGATAGTTGTAAGTCCTTAGCACAGTGCCTGGTTGGCACATGGAGACTATTCTTCATCTTCTTACTAGCAGTAGTAGTACTTGTTGTTGTAGTGTCATCATGCTAGTAATATTTGGGGACCCAGAGAACATTGCAACATTGCTGCAATTAATTTGAGGTGACATTACTATGCTCTTTAAAACATCCAGCAGACCTTCTCAAGGTTTGCTAGAGAATTAAGTCCTAAGGTCCTAAGGCATCTATTGTATGTAATAAATTAACTTATTTCCCCTGCATCTAGAACAGTCCTAGCTAAGTACCTTTCTTAGAAGACTTGAGAAGACAGTCACTGGAATCGTATTTATGGGGTTTAACTCTCTCAAGTAACTTTAGTTGGGAAAAGCTGATGAAGAATAGATTTCCATAATTTGTGAAGTAGAGTTGTATTTGGCAGTCATTTGATTTAGAAAGATGAGTGTGACCCAAAGGGGAATAATGATAATACATAAATTCCATATATAGCATGCTTATAAGGTATTCTGAAGACTGTCTGCAAGTGGAATTTGTCTGTTGTTTAACGTCATCCTCCATAGACCTGAAGTTGAATACCAATGGATAATTTTCATTTCTACATTATTGAGCCTGAACACTGATCATAAACTTTTCTTCTAGATGGTGGTTAATAAGATGGGGCTGCATTTATTTTGGAAGCTATTGGGGGAATGCTGGCCAGAATTGTAGCTGATCCTCATTTTCGGGGCATCATTCTTATTAAAATAAAATGACAATATGCTTTTGGTTGACAGTCTAAAAACAGACAAGGAAAGGGCAGATGTCTGAAATCATACAGCCCCATCAGGTCTTTCCTTTCATTTGTCTGTCCGTGACAGGCAAAGTGATGGTCAGAGACATGGGAAAACTTTCCAAGTTCATTTGAATTGTGAAGGCACGGAACCTAGAAGTAGTGATGGCTGCTCTGAGTTGTGGTGGGGCACTTGGCTCAGAATTAGACCTTAGACTGGAGGGAGAGCGAACTGGAACACTTTCTCCTTGACACCATCCAGACCTATGGAGCAGATAGAAACAGAATGAGGAAATCAGAAGGAAAGGTGGAGGGGTCAGTTTTCCCAAAACAAATCATGTGATTAAAGAGGAGAAATGACTTGAACTCTAAAGGGGCTGCTTGGCTGGTGCATTGGTGTTAGAAAATAAAAAGGTGTTTTTCAGTCATCTTTTGGGAAGCTGTGAAACAACAGTGGTTTTTTTAGGCTTAAAATGTTCTCCGACTGTATTATCACGGACTGGTTTTGATTTAGGGCAGCTATAAGAAGCGTGAACACGAATGCGATCTGTTACCATAAAAGCACCATTATTATATTCTTGATAAGCCCCACATTCTGAACACATACCGCCAGCTCATTCCTTCACAACGCAGGCTAATTCAACACCATGGTGACTCTGGCGTGCTGAAACCTTAATTATAGCTAGAAATTGGCACAGTCATCCTACCTTCTGGAACCTTGCATTTAGTCTCTTTCAATGGGCATTAATATTTAAGCTATTTAGCTAAATGAAAATTATTTTTATGGAAAGGTTAAGCTACTTACGCACTTGTATTAAAGGGATATTTTGCTTTTCCTGTAGAGATTTATCTTCACTTTAAAGATTAAACATGAAATAAACCATGGAAAGAAAAAAGAAAAAGCAGAATGGTAGATCAGAAGAATTCCACTTTCAACATCTCCTTCTAATGAGCCTACAATTAGATGGGGATTGTCAACATAGTGTTTGCCAAAGCCCAGACAATTGTTTCTGCAGATTTGGTGGAGGTAGTGCTGCTAGGGGGAAAGAAAGTTAGGAAGCAGATTCTCTGCTGGGAACCCTAACTCTTTCTGTGTGTTTATGAGCAAACTAAAGAAAACTGCTAAGTCCTCTAAACATCCAGGGGAGCCCATCTGTGGAAAATCCCTGACTGTCCTCTCGCATTGTAATTTAAATAGCTCACTCATTGAAACAGTTGATGAGGAGATTTTTTTTTTATTCCTAGTACATTTGTAGTACAGGCTGCATCTTCTAACTCTTTCCAATTGTTTATTGCTAGGTATCACACACCCAACTGCTTCCCCTACTGCCCCCCATCCTCACTTACATAGCAGCAACTATGCAGGCTGGGAAAAACTATAATGAACAACACACTGGTGTTATGAAGTATTCTGTGACCCATCAGCTTGAAAGCAGATTTTTGAAGGCATCCTAAAGTGGGACAACTCAATGCCTAGAATAAATTAAGCTGTGCCTGTGTTCCTTAAGGAAGGAGTTAGGGAGGGAGGTCTGGTTTGCTGTCACAAGAGGCAAGAACTCAGGGAGAAAGTTAATAATGATGGTTTCAATCAGAACCAGGAACAGTGGGCTCTGTGCTTCAAAAATACTCTACCTTGACCTGCATGTGTTGTAATGAGATGCTCTAAGCGTGGATTCTGAGTCTCTGATCAAAGGGCGTGTCCTGATGGCCAATTAGGTTTAAAAATACCCTAGTAGGGATCTGCCTTCTTGATGTGTCTAGATATCTTCCCCTATACCATCAGCCTCATCCTGAGGGTGTGACTAGAAATTCAACCTCAAGATGCTCCCTGAAAACAGTGCCGCTGGCATTTTGGGGGCTGCTAATGAGAACCATAAAATAACACTGAAGAAAGATCTGAACTAACATGCCAGATGACTGCGTTTGTGCTCCCTGAATTGGGTGTCAGATTTATGAATAGGGTTTGGGGCTGCCTCAGCATCTAGCCTCTCATAAAATTTGGCTGCAGCCCCTGTTTAAATAAAATGGAAGATAAAAGTAGTTTCAAGAGTATGGTGAAAAGACTGTGTTATTGAAATGCTAATTTAGATGTGGCAGCTGCCTAGGAGATGGCCCTGCTTTGGTAACATAGCCTGCACTTTGCAACACATGCCCAATGAAAGCTCCTTTTCTCCAGCGTTGAGTGTGTGTGTGTGCACGCATGTGTGGACATGCACACACATGCATGCATACATTTTACTATTTGACAAGCCTTTCTATGAATGTCAATCTTAGGATATTTCTACCCAAGGGATTTCTGTATGGGTGCTTTAATACACATTTTAAATTATCCTCGGTTGAACACATGCGCTCTCCTTTTCAAATACCACTGTTTGCTTGACATGATTTGGAACCTTCTAGAAAAGTGTTCTTGTCTCAGTGGCTCTGATCATGGACTAGGTAATTTGCTTGACTGTTCATTCACCTAAGGCAAGGGGAAGAAAGTGGACTGTTGCCACCCCAGAAAAAGTGCAGTGAAGATGCTGTTGCCACAGACCTTTGACCTCCAATCCCTCTGGTGAAATGGCTTCTTCCAGTCACCATGGTTAGCCTCAGCAGAATGATAAGCTTTTGGAAACTGAGCAGTACCAGAGGCACTGTTGTCACTGAAGATAAACAAATGCACGCTATCTGAACCATGGTCTCTCCCTGCAGCAATGCAAATCATAAAGTAAATGCATTTTGAAACAAACAAAGCCATAGCTTTTTAAAACTGAGCACTGTGATAAAAAAAATGACCAGCAAAACTGCCCTTTCTGTGTGACACCTGAGGGAGGACTCATTAGGGCTTACATTCACTTGTAAAGAAGGTAACCATGAAAAATTATCAATATGCAACTAATTATGAGGAGTATTTACTCTCTTCATGTTGTTCTCTCCTGGTGAAGACAATCGTGAAAATGCACTGTTTGGCCTCTGGAGTATTTTCACACTTTCCTTTCTGTAATTATAAATGCAGAGGCTGCTGAAGTCTACCACCTAGGAAATAAAAAGGATCCAGAGAGAAATGGAAAAAGCCCATGACAGAGATGAAAAATACCTTGTTGGAGCTCACAACCCCTGGCTCAGCCAGGCCTTTCAGGTCATTCATCTTGCCTTTGATTTGTCTGCCTTTTTCACTTCAAATAGGTTTACAGGTTTTTAGCTGAAACCAATTAAAGAGAGCCAATTGGCAGGGTTAGCACTTGTGGTGTTTATGGTGCACATTGTATTGATTTATGCCGCTGAGCAGCTACAGTGGAAAGCGAACTATATGAAGAGGAAGGGAAACCTTATCCCGGGGAGGCATTACAGTGCACAGGATTAATGTTAGGACAGTAATGAATGAGCCATAAAGAAAGCTGCTGACTGTGCAAGATCAGGCAATAGGAGGAGGTTTTCTTTGTTTTTGTTTTTGTGTATGTTTTTTTTTTTAAGAACGACATACAAATGGCGATAGTGTAGTCACGAGTAATTATGCAAGATGCTTAGTATCAGTTGACAACTTTCAGTTGAAGTAGCAGAAAAGGATTCAGGGAAAGCAAATGCATTTGCTAGTTGTGTTCCAGTGTCTTCAGGTTTAACATGCAGGGTGAAGATGTGATTTGGCAGCCCCAAGGGAATGAGTTCCAGGAGAATATTGTATGGAAGTTATTGAGTTGTGAGACAAAGATAACTTTCTTCGGCTTTTGCAATTTTGGAAACAGTGGATCATTTAAGCCTGGCAGGATCAAACTATTAAGTGGGGCATTCTGGAAAATAGTATGTTTCAGTGGATTCCCATAAAATGGGGGACAGTAGAGTTCTGAGGTCCCTTTCTGCCTTTCAGCTCTACAGAGCTAAGAATGCTCACTGTGATGCCCATGGTCTTGAGAAGTTGTTGATGGCTTACACACTAAATCTCTCAAATCCATTCTCATTGACAGGACATAGAGGGTGGGTAAAATACTGGCAAAAATTTGTGAACCTAAGACTAAATAACTTTACCTTGGGGTGGAGGAGGGAGAAAACTGTAGCCTTATGTTTGCAGCCCTCTACCACCCAGGCTTATGAAATTCAGGAAAAGTAACAGAAAACTCCTTTGACAAGTCTTATAATTTCTTAAAGACAAAGATATCTGATAATTAAAGAAAAAAATTTTAAGCAAGTAAATGAGCAGTTTGGTTTGGAAAATAACTCAGGCTGGATTGGCATATAAGACTTTTGTGATTTAGTGTTAAACTTCGTAAAGACAGGTGCATCAGGAACAGCCTTGATTATTTGTAACGATAATAATTATTATTATGGTGCTAATATTCTTGCCTTATCTTTGTTTAATAAATTATCCTCTTGTTTTTCTTTTAAGTATGATAACATACACTGTTTGGTTATGAAAACTATCCTGTGAGTTCGTAAGCATAGACATTATTATCCCCATATGAATGATGAAGAAATAGCCTCAGGGACATGAAGTGATTTATTGTGTCAACTGATAAGAAGGAAGAATAAAAGAACAAGCAATTATTGAAGATTCATGATTCACTCAGATCTTAGATTAGAATATGTGTGTGTGTGTGTGTGTGTGTGTGTGTGTACAAATACCCAAGTTCTGACAGTTAAGTTCATGAACTCATCCTAGAAAAAATGCTGTATACCTCAGTGTTGAATATCACTACAGTCACCTTTAAAGTACTCCCCTTGGGAAGCTATGCACCAATGACAGCGCCTAGTCCACCCTTCAAAGCAATTTTGGAACTCTTCTTCTGGAATGACCATCAAATGATCTTTGATGTCCTGAATGTTATCAAAATGTTTTCTTTTCAATATTTCCTTTATCTTCAGTTAAAAAAAAAGTCATTGAGGATCAGATCAGGTGAGTAGAGTGGGTGTTCCAATACAATTATTTGTGTACTGGCTGTAAACTCCCTCATAGGCAGTGCCATGTGAGCTAGTGCATTGTTGTGATGCAAGAGCCATGAGTTGTTGGCAAATAGTTTAGGTCATTTTTGTCTAACTTTTCCATGCAGCCTTTTCAGCACTTCCAAGTAGTAAACTTGGTTGACAGTCCACCTGGTACAAATTCATAATGAACTGTCTCTCTGATATCAAACAAGGTTAGCAACGTTTTTTGACTCTTGATTTGGACTGACAGAATTTTTTGGTTTTGGAGAACTGGCTGACTTTCATTGTGTACTCTGACACTTTGTTTCAGGGTTGTAAGTGACAATACAGCCCCAAACATCATCTTGCCTATCCAAAAGATCTTGGCAAGCTGTTACTCTCTTTTGCTTTTGTTCATCCATGAGCTCCTTCAGGATCATTTTTGCACACACCTTTCTCATGCCAAAATTTTCAGTTAAGATTTTCCTGTTTCTCTATCAATGTTTACTTCGTCTGCTATGCTTCTCATGGTCAGCTGATGATTTTGATGCACAGTTCAATGAATTTTTGCAATGTTTTCATCAGTTCTGCTTGTTACTGGCTGCCCTGACCTCTCTTCATCAGTGACTCTTTCTCTCCCCTCAGAAAAATGTTTAATGTACACTGCTGTTTTCTTCCTGGCATTATCCCCATAAACTTGGACTAACATGTCCCTGATTTTACTTCCACTCTTGTCAAGTTTAACAAGAAGTTTAATGTTTGTTCATTGCTCTAATTCAAGCTCTGATGTTCTCATGACAGCACACAAAAACACACATCAACAATAATGAACACCACTCAGCAAGACACCACCACATGTTGACATGAACATGGCTGTGAGACAGATATACCAAGGTTATGAAACCTTACTGAGTTGTTTGTACAGCGCTACCAACATAAATAAGTACACGGAGGCAAGTTTGCAAACTTTATTATCAGACTTTTGAAGTACTCCCCTTGGGAAACTATCCCATTTTTACAGAAGATGAAACTGAACTCAAACAAATAGAGTAATTTCCTATAGGACAGTAACAAGCAAGAGGGGACACTGGGTCTTAAACTCACATCTCAAGCTCTGGCTACTCAGAGAAAATAATTCTCTGAGGTTTCTGACAGGGTGAGGAGAAAAGTAACCGTTTTGAAATATGCCAGAGCACTCTGTTCTTCTTAACAAAGACTGCTTTCAAGAGAAACTATTTTATAAGAGTTTAATCTCCTGGGGTATTGTTAATGCCTAGCTGACCTAAGGAAGGGGAGATACCCAACTCCAGTTGGCTCTAAACAGCTTATACCACCAAGAAGTTTAAAAAATGAAACAAAAACTAAGAAATACTTGTGAAGTTTATAGCCCAGGTCACAGGCTCACTAAAAACTGAGACACAATCCTATGACTAAAGAATCTTCCCTTCTCATCACATCTCACCACTGTATTATTAAAGGCTTATTTACCATTATTTATTTTACCCAGTACATCATGTCTACCATTCAACAAAATATTATAGGGCATACTAAAAGACAAAAACACAGTTTGAAGAAACAGCAAGCATCAGAACCAGACCCAAATATGGTAGGAACATTGAAATTATCAGAGCATATGTTTAAAAACAATTAATATGTGGTGTTCTAATGGAAAATATAATAAATATGCAAGAACAGATGGATAATAAGCAGAAATATGGAAATTCTAAAAGAATGACAGAGAAATTGTAGGCATCAGTAACACTGTAACAATGAAAAAATGCCTTTCATGATCTGTTTAAGTAGAATGGATATGGTCAAGGACAGAATCTCTGAGCTTGAGGATACTCATGTCAATAAAACTTCCTAAACTAACAAGCAAAGAGAAAAAAAAAAAGACTAGAAAAAATACCCCTCCATAGTATCCAAGAATTATAGGACAACTGTAAAAGGTGTAACATGTGTAATACGAATACCAGAAAGAGAAGAAAGAGAGAAAGAAACAGAAACAATATTTAAAGTAATAATGACTGAAAAATTTCCCCAAACTAATATAATTTGACAACCTAGAGATCCAGAAAACTCAGAAAAATCAAACATGCTAAATGCACAAAAAATTATACCTACATATCCAAATTTCCAAAAATCAGGGATAAAGAAAATAACTTGAAAGAAGCCAGAGGTTAAAAAAACAAAAAGTTTACCTACATAGGAGCAAAGATAATAATAGTATTTAACTTTTCCTCAGAAACCATGCAAGCAAGAAGAGAGTAAAATTAAAATTTTAAAGTGTTAAGAGAAAAAAACACCACCAACCAAGAATTCTGTACCTTGCCAAATTACTGTTCAAAAATAAAGGAGAAATAAAGACTTTCTTAGACAAATAAAACTTTAGGAATGTGTTGCCAGAAGACTTGCCCCGCAAGAAATATTAAAAGTTTTTCAAAGAGAAGGGAAATAATATAGATCAGAAACTCACATGTATATAAAAAATAAGAGGATTAGAGAAGAAATAAGTGAAGGTAAAAATGAAACCTTTTTCTCACTCCTAAATGGTCACAGTTTGTTCAAAATAATAATGACAGCAATGGCTAAGTAATAGTTTTTGTATATATGAAGTAAATGACAATGATGCAAAGCACAGGAGAGAAGAATTAATTATATTTTTGTAATATTAACATACTTGCACTACTCATGAAGTGTCATAGTGTAATTTGAAAGTACTCTTGGATCAATTGTAAATGCATGTGGCAAACTCTAGACAACCACTAAAAAAAGTAAGAAAAAAATTATAACTGATATGCCAAAAAAGGAGGAAAAATGAAATCATATAAAATGCTCAGTGAAAACCACAAAAGGCAGAAAAACAGTGGAAGACAAAAGATAGAACAAATAAATGGAAAAAATAAATTAAAAAAGTAAGAAATATTTAGATATTAAGCCAACTTCATCAGTAATCACTTTAAGTGCCATGGCCTAAATAAATTAATTAAAAGATAGAGACCGTCAGTGGAGCAAAAAACAAGGCTCAGTTATATTGTGTCTACCAGAAGCCCACTTTAAATATAAAGACACATATAGATTAAAAGTAAATGGATGGAGAAAAATTTAGCATGCTAACCTTGATCAGATGGAAGATGAAATGTCTATATTAATTTCATATGGAGGTGACTTCAGAACAAGAGGAATTATTGGTAATGAAAAGAGGTATTACATATGGTAAAGGAGCCAGTTCTTCAAGAAGATATAATCATTCTTAATGTGTATAAGCCTAACAACAGAGTATTAGGCTTATACACATTATTTATACATAAGCCAAAAACTGATAGAACTGCAGAGAGAAATAGATGAATCCACTATTACAGTTGGAGAGTTCAACACCCAACTTCAATCAGAAATAGACAGATCCAACAGATAGAAAATTTGTAAGGGCAAATTCAATGATGAAATTTCAACTCAAAGGGCAAGTTTCAACTGATGAAAATTCAATTCATCAGTTGAATTCAATAGCACCATCATTCAACTACATAATTCACATCTATAGACTCTTTCATCCAACAATAGCAGAATACACGTTCTTCACAAGATCACATTGAATATTCACTATGATAAACCACATTTTGGGCCATAAAATACATCGTAATATATTAAAAATAAGAGAAACCATATAATGAATGCTCATACTACAATGGAATTCAACTAGAAGTTAATAACAGAAAGATAGCAGGAACTTTTCAAAAAGTTCATGGACCAGTAGGAAATTTCTAGTGGACCTGACTCAGTCCACAGACTAGTGGTTGAATACCACTGACCTAGGTGACCTTAGATGACCATTGTAATGTCATACAGAATGGTTACACTGCCCTATTATGCATGGCACTATAATGATGCATACATGTCATTATACATTTGTCGAAGCCCATAAAATATGCAACATTGAGTGAACCTTAATGTAAACCCTAATATAAAATACCATCCATTATTTTTATTGAGTAAGTGTGGCAACCTTACTCAATGTATATTAACAGAATAGGTATTCTGAACATCTGCTATATGCCTGGCAATCCACACCTTCTCATTAAATTATTTGTTCCATTACTTGTGTTAATGGCTGTCTCCCACATTAAAAGTTAAGCTCCTGAGGGCAAGGACTATGCCTATCCTTGGGTGATAATGATGTGCCAATGTAGGTTCATCATTTGTAACAAATGTACCACTCTAGTGGGAGCTGTTGATAATGGGGGAGGTTGTGCTTGTTGGGCCAGGTGGTAGGTGTACGGGAACTCTATACTTTTGGCTCAATTTTGCTGTGACACTAAAACTGCTCTAAAAATAAAGTCTATTTAAAAAAGGAAGTTCTACATAAGCTCCAGTATTCTCTCAGGTCAACCTGAAGAAGTATTGTGGTCTATTTACAATCCTTACTTCCGTCCGGTTTCGTCCCTTTCCACGTGTCTCCTCCTAGCCTTTCTTGGCTCCCAAGACCTGCATCAATTTCCTTCATCCTAGAACATGGAAGTAAGATGGCTACATAATTTATCATTCAAACCAAAATAATTTTGAAGTGAAAGAAGGCACTATTAATAATTGCATCAATGTAACAGGCACACACTTGGACTGTCCAAGGCAAACTGGGAAGAGTGTTCACTCTTTCTGGTGGTGCTACACTTTACTTTCCATGGAGAGCTGAGCCAGCCAGGTGGGCATTGTGTGTGGATGCAGGTAGTAGAAAAAACGCATTTTAGCAGTAACTCTAATTACATTTTACTCCTAACCAGTGGGTACCTCAGGAGTGCCTATTTTATTCTTTTGTATAGCTGGTTTACTTTTGCTGGGCCTGCCATGTCTCTACTACTTAGCAAGTGTTCATTGAATGAATAAATGGGCTAAAAACTTAGCTACATTTCTTCTTTGTTTCTTCTGTGTTAACTCCCTCTGTGATAATTTCTGATGCCATTTATGAGTTACCACTTTCCTTCAGCATCTTTCACTCCATCTGAGTGGTATCATTCCACTTAGACACGACACACACCATAGCATTTATCTCTCACACCGATTTTTTTTTTTTAATTTCCTTCTTTGCTGGGTGAAACCACACTAACCCAGTCATTATGACACATTCTTGTGTCAGTATTTAAAGGCTGAGTTGGTGGTATCAGCCTTTTGAAGACTGGTAGAGGAAAGCTTACACCCCCTCAAATGGGAAGAACAACAGACTAGAAAGCCTGTCACAAAGACTTTGAGATTACTCTGTTCACCATATTTAATGTGCATCTTAAAAGAGAAAAAAAAATGGAGCTGATTTAGATACCTACTACAGAGTTGATAGAAGAAAAAAGATATGGCAAGTTTTTAATAATGCAAAATATTTTAAACCAACCAACCAAATAAATAAAATAAAAAAAATATTTTTAGTATAAGGGTTAGATACAATTTTAAACCTGGATAAGGCTAAGCATAGGCAAAGCATGATATGCCTAACTGAGTATCTGAAGAATGTACCCTGGGATGCAAGCTAGTAAACCTAAATTCTAGCCTTAGCTGGAAGGAGTGGTTGTGTGACAACTTCCAGGGGCCTAAGTTTTATTTATCTGTAAAATGAGCGAGTTCAGACTATATACTCTCTAGAGACTCTTAGATTTTAACAGTCTCTTTTTATGATTTTTTGATAGGGACTTAATTTGGAACACCCCAGAAGCAGAAAAGGAGGTCCATACTGTGCCCTGAATTCTAAGAGACATTGGCTCCCCCAGCCATATGACTCTATTATCACAGTGTAGTAACCTTGGACCTTATATGTTCTTTATGTTTAGTCACTGGAAGGACCCAGTTACCCTTAGAAACAGGGCTCAGAATTTTCCAGCTTGGAGAAATTTAGTCCAACCCCATAATTTTATAGGAGAGAAGCTAATGAATGCTCAGAGGAAAAAAAGCATATCTAAATTCACATAGTTATGTCATAGCAGAATATTTGGTGAAACTGTGTTTTCTGATATTGCTCAAGTCTTCTAACACTGCACTGCTTCATTAATTCATTCATTCAGTACTTTCTTAGTACCTACTACTGAGTAAACATTTTTTTACCTGTTAGGAATCAAAAAGACAGAAAATAAGATCCCTGTGTAAAAATATGGTCTTTTAAAATATATGTGTTAGCTAAATCTCATTATTGGAAATTTTTCTTTTTATGTGTATAGTTGTTTCTTTCAACAGCTGCCTGACTTACACTCTTACCGAAGAATATTGTACATTTGTTTTTCTGCTGTGGGGAGTATGGCAGAATGATAGATATTGCTTATATTAATTAAGATACACTAAATTTCAGAAACAATAGCCCCCTCAACTTTTTACCCCCTGCCAAATGTAATGGCTTAGGGAATAATAATTTTTTCTTGTAACAGAAAAATAAAGGCTCTGCTCCCTACAGTTTTTTAGGGACCAGACTGATGGAGGCTATGCCAGGCTCAGTATTTCCTTAAAAGTTATGCTGGGCACCAGTATTTGGCCAAACAAAGAGGAAGGGCATAGAAGATTGGATGTCAGTTTTGATGGGTCAGGCCTTACAATGGTACTGAACACTTTTGCTCCCATTTCTATTGGTCACAACTCAGTCACATGACCACCTATAAAGGAAAGGTAGTCTGGGAATTGTAGTCTAAGTCTGTGCCAGAACAAGAAAACACTGCCAGCAGGCTTTGCCACATTGCTCCATGCACAGCCACATGGTGAAATGTGTCCTCAATCCTTACCTTTTATTAAGTCATTGTATGAATTCCTAGTTAGATTTAGTTCAGGTTTGTAGAGGACAATTTGCTTTTGATTGTTAAATGGGTGTTCCTCCTTATTGAAAGTCAACTTGCTTTTTTCCTATAGCACATGCCAGATGCTTTTAGAATTCTGCAAATAAATGCAAAGGTTTGATACTGTTCATTAATAATCAAACACAGAACATGAGTTGTAAAGTTTTATCTTTATGACTCACTCAACTTCTTTTCTACCGTGGACAACAAAACATAATTGTGCAACATTTCAAACAAGTTACATGATATGCTTATCAAACAAACAAACAGCAAGAGCAACAAGAAAAATTCTGTCTTACCTTAGAGATATTTCTTAGGAGTTAAAGGAAGAGAGAGTTAATTATATATATTTTGAAAAATCTAATGAAAACTAGTAGAGAATAACTTTTATTTTATGAGAGGATACATTTGTATAACCATGGAAATATGATTTTGCCTACCATTAGCAATCCAATGTTAGTAAATTATTGAACCTACCAGAAATATTTTTCAGCAATTTATTGTGGCTAACTAACCATTAAATCTAAAAGTGGAGACTTGGTTATGACATAGGTATGAGTGTTAGGCAAGATTACTGAATTACTTTAAAGAGATATAAAGGGAATTCTGGACTGAGGTCTTCAGGGAGATCACTTGAATATAATTTTAAATGTCCCATCAAATAACTAGTACTATGTCCCTGGATTTCCATATGGCTTACTCCTGCACTTTATTTTCTGTTTTAATCTTTTCAACGAGCCCTTCTCTGGCTATTCTATAAAATATTACCTCCCTTATTTATTTTCTATCTCCTTTCTTGGCTTTATTTTTACTTTGTAACACTTTTTGCAATCACATATTATATTATGTTAATTATATTACATTATATTATATATTAACTTGTTTATTTGTTATTCTGTGAGTCCCTAAAATATAAGTAGAAAGAGGGTAAGGACTTGGTCAGTCTTATTCATTATGGTAGTCCCAGAACCTAGAGTGGATAGTACTTGAATTAGATGAGGTGCTCAATAAACTTAGGTTGAATAAATGACTTGCTTGTTTTATGTAGAAATGAAGTTGCCCTATGGTCACATTTCTGAGATGTTGGTCATTGGTATGATCCACTGTGTTATCATAACCTTGTGTCAATTAGCTTTTGGTGTTGATATAACCACCCTAAAACTTAGCAGTTCAAAGCAACAATTATTTATTTAGCTTACAATTTTGTGGGCCTGCAATTTCGGCTGGGCTTTCAGCTAGGTGGTTTTTTGGACTTGGCTGGGCTCACTTGTGCATCTGTGGTCAGCTTTGAGTCAGCAAGGTGGCCCTGCTCCTGGGGGTTGGCTGGCTGTCACCTGCAGTGATAGGAATGACTAGGCATATGTCTCTCATCTTCAAGCAGGACAACTAGGCTATTGGCATAGCTGATGCTCAGAGTTTCAAGAATGAGAGCAGAAAGTGGAAAGCCTTTTGAGTTTTATGTTCAAAACTGAAACAATGTACGTGTGCTACAATCTATGGCCAAAGCATGTCATCACGAAGTCCAGGTTCAAGGGATAGATTCTACCTCTAAAAAGATGGAGTTGCAAACTGTTCTGCCAAGAACATGGATCTAGGTAAGGAGAGAATTTGTGGCCACTTTGGAATTTATCACCAAGCCTTCACTGTTTTGGTCAGGCAGGTCTACTGATTCTAGAGGAGTGTCTCTTCCACTAAAGCATCATAAAACCAAGACAACCTAGTATAGAAAGTTCAAATGCACATCTAGGGACAACAACCTCATCCACATATTCGAGAAGCCTTCCCTGTGAGGGAAGACTGACTGTCAGCCATAGAATAGCCGCTCTTTCTCTCTCCCCAACAATGTTACATCCCATGCTGATGCATCTCTGCTCAGGTATCTATGTTACCTCTCAATAAAAAGAGATGCTATCTCAAAATAAATAGCCTGGCACACTGTAAAGGAGCTGCAAATACATAGAACTGATATTTTCTAAATAGTTATAAGCTATGTTTCAAAATCTGTTACATTCAGTGAATTGTGTAAATAAATATCAGACCTGCGAGTCACCATCCCACAGTGTCAGTGCAGCAAGTCCAATTCCTCATCTGTAAACAGACAAGTCATCATTTAAAACTCTGCCCTCCATCTTACAGCTCTGTCTTTGGAATCTATCCAGTAAACAAACAGGTGAGAATCCTTTTTTTTCTTACTACAAGAAGTAAGAAGTGTAACTTTATTAGAGAGAGTAATGGCAATGTTGGTGTTATTTATTTTTTGATTGCTTTGGGACATAGGGGGAACCACCTAGTTAAACTGATCCAAGTCTCAGTTGGAACAGGACCAAGGGACATGGGGGAGGGACCAGGAGGTAAGATAAGGATTGAGGAAGCAGAGTCTTTTTTGCAGTCAGAACTCAATCCCCTTGAGAAGTTCCAGGCTTGCAGAGCCGTAGTCTGGACAGGCAAGTCAGCCAGATGTGAGCATTTCGATCACAATTCTAGAGCAATATTCCAGTTCTCTTTCATGGCTGTGGGATATGAGGATGCGAGGGGAGCAGGAAGACCCACAAGTAATTCATATAACGTGTCTGTGAAGAGCATCCATTGTCTGTGGTCTTCTGTCTTAATGATGTCCATCTTCCAAGAGCCTGGATGCAGATCTAGACTAGAGATGAGAAGATTGTAATAAAAGCCTGGATGTAGCATAGCAAATGTGTGGAGTTTAACCACAGCTCTACAAGGGTTTTGGGAAGGGATTGTTCAGTGTGATGTGGAATTTAGGGGGTCTTCAATGTAAACTTTAAGGATAGGTAACAGATGAATCTAGAAAATGTGTCTCTGGCAAGATAGGCAACATTGAAAGGCTAGAAATGAATTAGGGTATTCCTAGATTGTGAGAAAGTAGTACTGAATGTGGAACAGGGGGGTCTTCTGCATGCAGAGGGGTCTGTATTGGGAAGTAATCAGAGCTGTAAAGGTGGAGAATCCATGGGGAACCTATGCAGTCTCTCTCTCTCTCTCTCTGGTTATATTCTAAGACACAGTCACATGGACTATGTTCTTTAGGAGTAACCATAAGTTTTAAGACTGTTTTGTCCATTATTGCAGAAAATGACCCTTCTTCCAGAAGCTTGGAAATTTGAAGAAATTTCTCTGTTTAAATCCTCAGTGTTGGTCACTGGTATTGTACTATGATTCTCTATAGGCAGATTCTTCAAACAAAGAAATCAATGAGCAAACAAGCAAACTTTCTGAACGAATGAAATATCTTCACCATCGTTCCACACACTGGCGTCTTTTTTCTCAATCTATGCAGATCAAACCTTTTCTGATTATTTATATCATCTTCTCTTTTCCAGCTTTGCTAAGGCAGATTACTGCCTAATACAAATCTTTACTTTTTTACTCAGATCATCCTATCTATTCCCCCTGTCCCCAGTGCACATACAACTTCTAGAAGAAAGGTAATCTTTTCTATTTTGGAAGCTCCCTTTAAAAACTCCCTTTAATTCATTTCATAAATTTTATTAGAGAGTTAGAAGCAATATTTTTTTAATTCATTTTTATTGTTAGACTTATTGGGGTGACATCTGTTAGCAAGGATTACATAGGTTTCAGGCATACAATTCTAGAGTGCATTGTCAGCTTGTTGTATAATAAGTTCACCACCTAATGTGACTTCTCTTTCCATCACCTTATATTTAGCTTCCCCCCCTCCTCTCCCACCCCTTCCCCTTTCTCCCCTCCCTAACCCAC
Organism: Lyroderma lyra; assembly: GCA_004026885.1. Lineage (NCBI taxonomy): Eukaryota > Metazoa > Chordata > Mammalia > Chiroptera > Megadermatidae > Lyroderma > Lyroderma lyra. The sequence continues at coordinate 166,623 of PVJL010003163.1, forward strand.
TCATCCCCAAATAAACATTAAACTATTGATTGTGTCCATGGGTTATTTGTTTGCTCATTTCTTTTTTTCTTTACTTTCAGTTTTATATTCCACATATGAGTGAAATCATGCAGTTCTTTGTTTTTTCTGTCTGGCTTATTTCACTTAGCATGATGATCTCCAGGTCCATCCATTTTGTTTCTTTTTTTTTTTTAATTCATTTTTATTGTTAGACTTATTGGGGTGACATCTGTTAGCAAGGACTACATAGGTCTCAGGCATACAATTCCACAGTGCATTGTCAACTTGATGTATAATAAGTTCACCACCTAATGTGACTTCTCTTTCCATCACC